>VDFB02047144.1:3661395-3790481 GCA_007258455.2 Sequoia sempervirens | reverse complement strand
TTTAATTATGTCCTTGGTCCACATTTGACTATTGATTAAATAATTCATAATTATTTAATTAATTCATGTCATTTATTCCTCATGATTATTAAATAAATAAATTTTATTTATTTATCTAATACGTCATTAATTATCTAAGCCTTCCTTTAAATTAAATGAATTTCTTAATTTATTTAATTTCCCTTTGTCATTTATTTCTTTTTGATTAATTAAATAAATTTTATTTATTTAATTACGTCACTAATTAAGTCCTTTTCTTTCTAAAATTAAATAAATTCTTATTTATTTAATTTTGTCCACTTTCCACTATAATTAAATAATTATTTTAATTATTTAATTTTTCATTAGCCTCTTATCTCATTAAATTAAATAAATCTCATTTATTTAATTTGGCCCACTTCCTTGAATTTTGAATTAAATTATTATTTAATTCAAAATAGGTTCTTTTGTCACATTCCTCTATAATTAAATAATATCTTTATTATTTAATTATTCATGGGTCAACTAAATTAAATAATTTTATTATTTAATTTCTCTAGCAACCTCTTTGTCTGTGCCAATCTTATCTCCCAAATCAAATCTTATCTCTTAACATCTCATTTAATTTCAGCCCTTGATTGAATTAATTTATAATTCAATCTTAACCCTTCATCTTTATCATTTGCCCTAATTTTGACCTAACCCTAATTCATACTACAACATTCAATCTCGACCATTGATTCTAGGGTATTTGTCATCTTCTCATCCTGGCCACACATTCAAAATTGCAGTTTTTATAAAATGGCAATTTTGTTCTTATTCCATCTCTCTCTCTCTCTCTCTCCCTCAATGATTATTCTCATTTTGTCAACTTAGGTTATGGTCATTTAGCATTTGCAGTCATTTTCATTTTAATGTGAAGTCATTTCTTTTATACAAATCCTTCAACACTTGCATAGGGCTTAGCCATTTGTCATAGTTGCTCATACAAATCTGAGGGCATCTCTATTTACTGCAAGCTAGGAGGTGTAACAAAGGTCAACCATGGAAGATGAAGACTTAGGGTAACATTGTTCCTTTTGTTTTCATATTATTTCCTTTGTACTTTGTTATATCATTGGAATTTTTAATGTTATTGTGCTAACCCCTCTAACAAATCTGATTTTCCCTTGATTACAGATATTGAAGTAGGCTTTTAAAATCATTTGAAGCATTTTAAAGTTGAGTACGGGTAGTGATAATGACGTTTGCAAATCAAATATCCGATTTCAAGTAGAAATCCGATTTCTAGGGTAATTTTTTGGTTTTATTTTTGTTTTAATTGATTTTTCTATTAGTTTTGAAAAAAATTACATTATTTTTTATGGATTTTTATTAAAAAGTAGGGTTTTTTTATTGATTTTTATTAAAAAGTAGAGTTTACAATGGATTTTTATTAAAAACTAATATTTTTTATGGATTTTTATTAAAAACTAGTGTTGTTTATGGATTTTTATTAAAAACTAGAGTTTTTTATGGATTTTTGTTAAAAAGTAGGGTTTTTTTTGGATTTTTATTAAAAACTAGGGTTTTTTTACAATAATTTTATTTATATTGTGTAATTTCAACTTGATTAATTATTTTTTAACTTTAATTAGGTATTATGGTTGAGAATGAAAATGCACAAATTCCAAATGCTCCACCACCTTTGCGACCATCAATTGAAAACTTAATTGGTGAAAAATTGGAGCAATTGAGGGGCATTTGTGATGTTTATAAAAAAATCCCTTGATTATCCCAAATGATAAACACATTGTAGGAAATAATTAAAAATATAGAAACCCTCTTCACCCAACATAATGCCTTTCTTTCGTGCAAAGAAACCATGAGGGAATATTACTCCTGTGGATTGTCTTATGATGATGTGAAAGATCTCCAAATAACAAAAGCCAAAATAGCCTCTTTATTCGTTCACCACCTTACCAATTTTCCAATAAATATTAACAAACCAAAACTTTTTATAAAATGGTGTACAAATAAGGACATTGTAGATAACTTTTGGGATCGTTGGTGTATGGTTTTTGATAAACCACCTAACAACACTAGTGATATACCATTTTACTTTATTAAAAAAAAATATGTTGAGTTTGTGTTAGGGCATCATGTCAATTACTTTCACATTAAACCCTTCTAGGACGTCGGTGGAGGTATGCCCTAGGATAGACTAGGGGTAGTTAGAGTAGTCTAGTGCCCATATGTTCCCCCTCCTCCCCTTCCTCCGCCACCTCCAGTACATCATCCAAATATTATTGAAGATGCAGCCACACAAACTATTCAAGATATTCATTCTTTGAGTGGTCTTTTTGTTTCACATACTTCTACAGTATCTCAACCACATTTTGGTGATATTGGTGATGGATCAAGTGTTGTTACATCATCCTCCTTAGGTCCACATATTTTTGTACCACATACTTGCACGATGTGCCACCAGATATGCTTGGGTCCTCTTGTATAACCTGCTGAGCATCCCTTGGACACTTTTGATTATGACCTCCATGATGTGGATATTATAGGATATCAGATGTAGGGGAGTGGAGCGCACCCTACAGAGTCCTCTCCTACTAAAGAGGGGGATGTTAGAATAGTGACATAGGTAATATTTAAGTTTTAAATTCATCACTTGCATTCATTTTTAAATGAATATTAATAAGAGATAGTATCAAGTACTAATATTTATTTACATGGTCTATTTAACAGTTGATGTTTGAGGAGGAGCTCACATAGGTGACTGATAGCACCCTTAGGGCCATTTCATTTGGCCTCGACATGCACACAATATATATTTTTGCACTCACTCATTTACATTTTTTTATTATAAACTTTCTTGTCATTAATGAAATTATATAATAATTTATATGTTTATCTTATTTTCCTCTTGTAGGAAATACCTAGTGCGAGTGAGGTGCAACCTTGTCTAGACTATGGAGGTTGAATGTTAGATAAGGGGACGGTAATTAAACTCAAATTCAATTGAATTAAGATTTTTAATATCTTATATTGATTATATATACATCGACATAGATTAGTAGTTTCATATGTACTTGTCATTTTAATGTACAGGTGGTTATGAGTTATACATCATTGTTGACAAGTGTCACAATGCCTGAAGGAGTAGGTATTGGAACACCTCAAGGAGTAAGTGTTGAAATACCTCAAGGAGATAAATAAAATGATCAGCCTAAAGAGGTATGTGTTTATTTTATTTTGTGTTTGGTAAATATGTTCCTATTACCAACAATCGTATGCTATCTTGGATAAATTTTATGTTTTTATTCACATATATAGATTGATATTTCAAAATTTGGTTTGGTTGGTTCTTTGAGAGGGGCATATTCTAGGACTCTTGACCCTTTGAAGAGATGTATATTTCAAGTAATCAAAATTTAAATTAAAATTCAATGTATATTGATTTTGATGTTAATTATTCAATTTTAAATTATATAGTATAACTAATCTCAATTGTGGTTTGAATTTTTCTTGTGTAGCTACCTTCATAGCCAAACACTGCTTCAAAGAGGCTCCATTTTGATGATTCATCAGTAGTTTAGGATTATATAGACATTTTGGCATGTAAAATTTGAATAGATATCAAGATGGAATATGTCACATTTTGTAAAACTTTGTTCAAGAGTTGGCATCGATGTCATTTTTGTATATGGACATACACTTGATTATTGGATAATTTTATATATAGAAGTTGACAATCAAAATTTAATTTGTTCCTCATGTGCATGATTAAACTCTTTGAAAATTTAATCTTGAGAAATGTTTAAATATCAATGTACAATAACATAAAAAAGAATGGTTATATTATGTAGTTTATATTCATATTGTTGATTACATTGCATTGCACATCTTTCAAACTCAAAGTATTACTTCACATTGCATAACTAATAACTAGATGTTGATAGATGAAAAAAATTCAATTACAATATAGTTTTTACAAAGTCAACTTAAGCAATTATGCAATTACTTCACATTGCATAACTAATAACTAGGAGCAGCTACCAATTACATTTTCTTGTCATGGAATTCTATGAGACCACATTTCTTTGAGGATTGTTTTCAAACAATCCATTGCCTTGTCTATGCTACCACATTTTTCATACATGTCTATCAAAGATTTTTATCAAATAGTTCACTGACTTGTTGCTATGGCTAAAAGCCTAAAACAAGTGCTTTCAAACAAGCTATGGATGCTTGGAAAAATTCTATCAAAGCATAATAGTAAGCAATAGCATAGACAAGGCAATGAACTGTTTGAAAAAATGCCTCAAAGAAATGAGGTCTCATGGTGATGGAATGCCATGAAAATCAAAAGCAATTTTGATTCTGATGGCATTCCATCACTATGAGACCTCATTTATTTGAGGTATTTTTTCAAATAGTTGACTTCCTTGTTGATTGTCATGGCATTCCATCACCGTGAGACCTCATTTCATTGAGGCATTTTTTCAAAAAAGTTCACTACCTTGTTTATGCTACCACATTTTTCATACATGTCTATCAAATCATTCTATCAAACATTTAATTTCCTTGTTGCTATGGATAAAATCCTAAAACAAGTGCTTTCAAACAAGTTATGGATGCTTGGAAAGAATCTAACAAAGCATAGTAGTAAGCAATAATATAGACAAGGCAATGAACAATTTAAAGAAAATGCCTCAAAGAAATGTGATATCATGGTGATGGAATGCCATGATAGGAAAATTGCTATAGATTGTCATGGCATTCCATCACAATGAGACCACCTTTTTTTGAGGCATTTTTTCAAATAGTTCATTGCCTTGTATATGCTACCACATTTTCCGTATGTCTACCAAAGAATTTTATCAAATAGTTCAATGCCTTGCTGCTATGGATTAAATCCTAAAATAGGCACTTTCAAACAAGCTATATGGATGCTTGAAACATGGTATAGGAGCACCTTGGAAACAAAGGACTAGTTGATGGTTAGTTGATGCAACCAATGATGGAAAACCACTCACTTTCACAATACAAGGGATTCTTAAACACCTTTCTCAAATTAACTCTCAAATATCTTTAACAAATCCTACAAATAATCATCATTCTAGACACCCATTTTAGTCCCCTTCAACATAATTCAAACTCACATAGGACTCCTTTGGAACAACTTTCACAAATCATGCAAACTACATTGCTTAACCTAGCCAAATAGGTCAAATTTCCAAAGAAACCACCCTTGGAACACTTCATAGACCCTAAAAATTGTTGGGGAAGCACTCAATAGATGAAAAAACCTTAATTTTTCCCATTTATCCTCTAGAACTTTCCCTCTAAGACCCTATTCCATAAAACCCTCGAATTGCTCAAATTTGGCAAGGGTTTATTGAAAAACCTACTTGCAGACTTCCCCATAATTTACCACAAACTCCAACACCCTTAAATAACCCTAAAAAAGCTTAAAATAACAATAAAATTGACTTCCCTCAAACAATTCCCACTTTTACCCTCTCTAACCTCACTTTTTCATGCCAAAACACCCCAAATGCCATCTACTTGCATCACCAAAAATCATAATGCTGACCTCCTCTACACAAGAAACAATGCAAAAATTTTTATCTATCCTAACTAAGCCTATCCATTGATTTGTAGCATCATACAGTGGGTGGAAGGCTTAAAAGTCTATTTTAAATGCACTCAAAACCTTGGAACATGGCTCACAGACTGACCTTAAGTAAAATGACTCTTAAATGCACAAAAATGAATGAAATTACTTCAAACCAAATTTGTAAAGAATTTAACTATGTTTCTCACTAGTTTCCATTAGAAGAAAGCAACAAGCTATGGTCTCATGGCTTTTTTTCGCATGAAAATCAGCATTGGAGTTCAATTAGAGGTTGAAAACTACTTGTAAGGGCATAAATAAATCTTTTTCTACAAATTGTATGACCAAAACAACTATTTAATCACGTTTAGATGGGTACATTTAGGTTAGGTATGGTCCCCTTTTGCACCCAAATAGCACGAAGTCGTTTGAGCTATGTTCAATCAACGAAATCCCTTAAGAGTCCAAAGTGCAGAAGGGAAGCAATCTTTGATGGACTGTTACTTAGAAGCCATGATGCCTAAATTTTTTTTGTTTGAGCCTATGAGATCATGTTAGGCCTCTCTACAATAACCTCTCTCAATTTTTTCTATCTCGGAGGCATTTTCCCGTGGTGACAAGTTTTTAGTTGAGGGAAAAGTTGTCAGATGCAAGAAATGTAAAGTTGCAAAGTGGTGAAACTTTCATTCTGCAACTCGTACGACCAAATCGACTGTTCCAACATGTCTAGATGGGTACATTTACACTAGGTATGGTCCTCTTTTGCACCCAAATATGCCGAATCACTCTAAGCTACATTGGACCGACAATTTCCCTTAAGAGTCCAAAGTACTAAAAGGAAACAATCTTAGAAGTGCTATTTCTCAAAAATCGTAATGCTTACACACTCTCTGTCTGAGGCTACGAGATTGTGTTGGGACCATCTACAATAACCTCTCTTGTTTTTTTCTATCTCAGAGGAATTCTCTCGTGGTAATGAGTTTTTAGTTGAGGAAAAAGTGTCAAATGCAAGCAGTGTAAAGTTGCAAAGTGGTGCAACTTTCATTCTGCAACTCGTACAAACAAATGGAAAATTAAAACATATCTAAATGGGTACATTTACACCAAGGATGGTCCTCTTTTTCACCCAAATACACCTTGCTTCAAGCTACATTGGACCGACAATTTCCCTTTAGAGTCCAAAGTGCTAAAAAACAACAATCTTTGAAGGGTTGTTTCTTAGAAATTGTGATGCTTATAAAATCTTTGTTTGAGGCTATGGGATCATGTTGGGACCATCTACAATGACCTATCTCAATTTTTAATATCTCAGAGGTGTTTTCTCATGGTGACAAGTTTTCAATTGAGGGAAAAGTTGTCAAATGCAAGAGGTGTAAAGTTGCAAAGTGGTGCAACTTTCATTTTTCAACTCATACAAACAAACAGACTGTTCCAACATGTCTAGACTGATAAATTTATGCTAGGGATGGTCCTCTTTTACACCCAAATATGTTGAATTACTCTGAGCTACATTGGACTAGTGATTTCCCTTAAGAGTCCAAAGTGCTAAAAGGCAACAATCTTTGAAGGGCTATTTCTAAAAAACCATGATGCTTACATACTCTCTATCTGAGGCTATGGGATTATGTTGGGACCATCTACAATAACCTCTCTCAGTTTTGGCTATCTCGGAGGTGTTTTCTCGTTGTGATGAGTTTTCAATTGAGGGAAAAATTGTCAGATGCAAGTAGAGTAAAGTTGCAAAGTGGTGCAACTTTCATTCTACAACTTGTACGACCAAAAAAACTATTCCAACACGTCTGAATTGATACATTTACACTAGGGATGGTCCTATTTTACACCCAAATACATTGAATTACTCCAATATACATTGGATCGACGATTCCCCTTAAGAGTCCAAAGTGCTAAAAGGTAGAAATCTTTGAAGGGATATTTCTTGGAAATCGTGACACTTACAGATAATCTGTTTGAGGCTATGGGATCTTGTTGGGACCATCTACAATAACCTCTTTCATTTTTTTCTATCCAGGAGGTGTTTTCTATTGGTGATGAGTTTTTAGTTGAGGGAAAAGTTGTCAAATGCAAGCAGTGTAAAGTTGCAAAGTGTTGCAACTTTCATTTTGCAACTCATATGACCAAACTGACTATTCCAACACATATGCATGGGTACATTTATGCTATGTATGGTCCTCTTTTGAACCCAAATACGTTGAATCACTCTGAGCTACATTGGACCTATGATTTCCCTTAAGAGTCCAAAGTGCTAAAAGGCCATACCATCTATTGTACAATCTATAGATCTATGGTATGGCCATGGTAGATGTTATTAGGACTATATAAGGTAACTATGTGGGTTTAAAGATCTAGAAAGGTCTGTAGTTGAGTTGGTGAGTTGCCATGCATGGAAAAAATGAGTGAAATTAGGTGAAAAATGGTGGTTACAACATGCTAATGTCAATAAAACATGGGGGAAACAATATTTAAGGTTGGATCAAGCTTGTGTAGGTCCTAATAGACATGTTTGATGAGTTTATAGGGTGTGGAAAGGTTTGAAACATTGATATCCTTAAAAACCTCATGAAAGTTGCTAAAAATGAGGGTTTGTTGAAATAGAGCTTTAGAAAGTGCATCTCACCAAAAAAATTATGGTTTTGGTAGTTTGGTAGTGTTTAATGCTACCCCATTGAAATTTCAGGTTTGGAAAGTGTTTAAATATGAGTCTCTTTGTAAAATGGGCCTATTTTAGTGAAGTTGCACCCAAGTTTGGGTTTGAGGATCAAATTGGAGTTTGAATCATCTTTAATTGTAATTGTGTTGTTTAAAGCCACCTAGCTCTTGCAAAAAAAAACTCTTACCCAATAAACTTGAACATCATGCACACCCAAATACCTTGTTTCCACTTTGCTAGATCAAAGACTCAATTACATTGGAAATGACCTTCACATGACCTTTTTACATTTTTTTTTGCAAAAGTGGAAAGCCATTGTAATATATTATATATAAATAGGAGATACTACAAAACATGGTTCAAATGAGCATACCGACAGGAAAGAACTAGGAAGAAAACCTCTAGTTGTAGCTTGATTAAATACAAAAATCTCTTACAGAATTGTCCCAATAACAGTAACAAAACATACACCTGTATGACTTTCAATTTATGAGTTTTCAAAATACACACCCCTTTACATTTTAAACATACCCTTTATACAATGCTATACATTTGACCCATATTTCAAAAAACGTCACTAGATATAGATTATGCCCATACACAGTTATGACCTTTTTACATTGTTTCACATTTGAAAATTTAAATTTTACAAAATTTTCCTTTTGGAGGCATTTAGGGAACAGTCTTCCACAAGAGTAGTATGTTGACGTTCTGGAGTGACAAGCACCTATACAAACCATCAAGGTAGCAGTTAACCTACATATAATAGAAAAGATGCTTAGAATAAAAGATGCTTAGAATAACCAATCTATATTATTGTAATCTGTCGCATACCCATCTGAAAGGATCAGAGCTACCTATTGTTGTAGTAGGTCCATGATCAATCGTACTAGGAATATCATAAAAGTTTTCAAATGATAAATATATATTGTCACAATAGAAAAGATGCTTAGAATAATAAATCTATATTAATCTAAACAACTTGAATGATGATGAGCTGGTAATGCAAACTATAAAAGATGCTTCAAATAACCAATCTCTATTATTCTAAATGACCTATTTGATGATGAGATGGTAATGTAAACTATTAAAGATGCTTAGAATAACTAATCTATATTATTGTAATATGTGGCATACCTCTCTGAAAGGATTAGAGCTTCCTATTGTTGCAACAGGTCCATGACCAATCATGCCAAAAATATCGCAAAAGTTTTCAAATGATAAATCTATATTGTCACAATAGAAAAGATGCTTAGACTAAAAAATCTATATTAATCTAAACAACCTGAATGGTGGTGAATTGGTAATGCAAACTATAAAAAATGCTTAGACTAACTAATCTATATTATTCTAAATGACCTAATTGATGATGAGATGGTAATGCAAACTATAAAAGATGATTTGAATAACCAATCTATATTATTGTAATATGTCGCATACCTCTCTAAAAGGATTAGAGCTAGCTATTGTTGCAACAGGTCCATGATCAATCATGCCAAAAATATCACAAAAGTTGTCAAATGATAAATATATATTGTCACAATAGAAAAGATGATTAGAATAACAAATCTATATTAATCTAAACAACCTGAATGATGATGAATTGGTAATGAAAACTATAAAAGATGCTTAGAATAACCAATCTATATTATTCTAAATGGGGCCTAATTGATGATGAAATGGTAATGCAAACTATAAAAGACACTTTGAATAACCAATCTATATTATTGTAATATGTCTCATACCTCTCTGAAAGGATCTGAGCTGGCTATTTTTGGAGTAGGTCCATGATCAATCATGCCAAAAATATCACAAAAGTACATACAAAATATCACTATTAAAGACACTTGCTTGCAATAGTATACAAAATATCAATATTAAATAAAGAAAACTAATGAACTTAAGCATAATGAACCTAAGCATTGTACCTTCCATTCTTGAATATGTTATTCAAGTGTGCCTGAAGAGTCATCTCTTTGCTTAAGAGTATCCAATATTGCTTCATGATTAGCATTACTAAGTGTCCATAGTTGTTTTGTCTTTGGTTTGGCATGATGCTTCTACAACTTAACATTTTTGCTATAACAAAACGTGAATACATGAGAATGGTTTTATGTTTCTCATAGTCTTCAAATGCAAGTATGCCATTCTTTCCAATCATGTATGTTCGCAACCAAGTTCCTACAACCACAACTGAACCTGTAGGATACACAAACCCATCATCATCTTTCATCAGTTATGTTAGCTTATGATTTAACCACACACATCGAGCCAACCAATAATTTGATCTCTCTTCATTCCCCTACAATGCAACAACTGCAAAAACATGTCCTGGCTATAGTAGATCTGAAAGTCAGTCGTAATCAACTGAACTTTCCATTGTGTCATTTGTCATGGCTATAGTTTGAGATAAAGGAGTTAGTTACTGTGGAACCCATGTATCCACCCACTCACTTGACTTGCATTGATCCCACTCACATTGAATACAAATTTGATAAAAAATCCAACTCTCATGTCCAAATGGTCCATGTGCTTGCATATGAGCTTCGAAATGAATGCATCTTTGAAGAATCTTTGATTGTATGACAATCCAATCTGCCTCCCATTGTATCCTCAACCAACCAAAAGAATCTGCACACTGTTAAATCAAGTGTCCCTCCCTGTGACAATGCTGAACTACACCAATCAACAATAAAATGTGCATCACTAAATTTTTCTTCTAAAATCTTCAATTGCTCCTTAACGAGAGCTCTCTTTACACATGCACCTACTCCATCATGCTCCCCTTTCCCATGCCCAGCTTCAAAATAAATCCAAATATGAGATACACCCCTCTCTACATGCATTTTACTCAACCAATAAAACATATGAGCATTCTTGAATTGACCTGTGTAGTTATCTAACCATATGAGATGTCATCCCAATGCTATATCATGCTCTTGCAAGAACTCAAAAAAATGTTGAAAAAATGTTGGACATACTCGGATGAGTGAGATCTATCATCACTCATTTAAAAATGATACTCTCTAATTATCTTTCGATCCTCCTCTGTATTATCAAGTGCATGTCTAAACGTTATGTGGACAAAAATAGCAATTTGAATGAAATTTTACTATTGAAATTGTACCTTGTTTTGTGGTTGCAATGTGTAGTTTTCTACAAAATCAACCACTGATATAATAGTGCCAATCAGAAAAAATTCCTTACACATCTTGAATTGTTGATACAACCAATGAGACTTATGACTATGCCTTGCATACTTGTGGAAAAGATTGTCCTTAAAATCTAAAATAAAATCAGCAACAATGCATTCTTTTGTAACCAACTCGCATCTAGAACCCCCACCTCCACTATGCAAAGTATATTTGACTAGCTCATATCTCTTTTTCTCAACAAGCTTCTTTCCAAATTCATGTTCAGAACCATCATGAAAAAATTGAACAAACTTTGAAAAGCCACCACATTATGAGCACTTTGCATTTAAACAATCATTTCTATAGAAAAAGCAACCATCATCTCTAGAACATAAAAATAGATCTAGCAAGTCCCTCGATGATTTTGGAAGATGCATTGCACCACACTCCTGCAACATTTCATTAGTATGCAAAGTAGAATAGATATAGCATATTAGTTCATGGTACATTGAAAACTCCACATGGTATTTGCAACAAAAAGTATTACGAATCTTAAGAGGCATGCAATAAAATGGCTTCAAACCTTAAAAATTCCTTTGCAATATTTCCATATTTGGATGTGTTTCAATAAATTTTTTGAACATTGTTTGGCTTGATTCCAAGAAGTGTTTAGAATGCGGTGTACGGTCTCGATTGCCAATTCTTAATTTTAAAACATCATTTGCATTGGGTGATACTCTAGAGTTATCATACCAAAATTATTGAATTACCTGCTTTACATTATCAGTTAGCTTCTTATCAACACATGGAAGCCTCCTAGAAAAAGCCCATGTATCATTTTGAAGAGGATCATCTATTCTTTCTCTTCTTGCAAGTGCTCTAACCAAAGTTTTACAATTTGTGTCAAAATAAATACAATTTTCTCTCATAAATCAAGCCTTTTTCAATTGATGGCTTACTAGGATGGTTGTAATGACTCTTTGAGTAGCTCTCTTATCTTTTTCCTTGTTATTTTTTCCAATAGACTTTAGAGCATTAAAAATATTTTTGAAAATAATAGAATTTTTTCGATCTACTTGTTCACACAAATCTTCAATTTTGCTAGCATGGGTCTCATATTTTGCATCTTTAGCAATTGTACAAAAAGTTGCATTGCTTGGTCAATGTCTTATCGCTAAAGGGTGATGCCACAAAGTTGGTTTACAATTTCTGGGAGATTTTGATTGTTGCTAAAATCACATATTTTTAGAAAATATAATGATTTAAGCCTTAAAAAGTTCCATTTAAAGCATTCCAATTGAAGAGGGTTTGATAAAACTACTTTAGATCAAAACCCCTTTGATAGAACCCCGTTAATTTTAAACCATAGCTATAATGAAGTCTCCTTTACACCTATCAAAATGCTGATAAAAAGCCACTTTTGATTTACCTTTTTGGGGATCAAATGAATTCATTTTTTTTTTATATGTAGTCCTTATTGTAAGCTTCCTACAAAGTATAATTTTAAATAAATTTAATTTAATTATTATATTTATTTTTTATTTCTTGTGAATGTAGGTTTTTCATCGAAAATCAAGCTCTCTATTCTGCACGTGGAAAAATAGAAGATTATCATTTTTTTTTGAAAAATATGAGTGCACCAAATATTTAAGTCATTGATCCAACAAAAAAATAAAATAAAATTCAATACATACAAAAAAATTTGTGTTATATGGTTTGCCTATGTCTGAATTGTAATTGGTTTGACTTTGAAACTTGATTAAGGAAAAAATATTCAATGAAACACTTTGAAACCAATTGGAAGCACTAGATATCATAGTTACAAATCCAAATTAAAAAAAAAAATAGAATTTTATCCTTTATGGAATAAAAGTTATGTGTTATATGGTGAGTTTCACTCCTTTAAAATGGTGTTTACTGAAAAAAACTAGAATTCAAAGGAGATGGAAAAAGAAGTGCAATATGATTCCAAAAATTTTGAAAAAAATATATTTAGAATCAATAGACAAAATGTCACAAATCACTAGTTTGCATCATCTTTAAATTCCTCACATTTAGCCACTATAGGTGCCCGAAAGTGAAGATTTAGTTACAAAAAATCAGTTCAGTGTCTAGTTTGGCCAAAAATTGTAAACTAGTATAGTGGGATCACCCTAAAATATTGGTTGAAAATTATTTTAGCCCACAACTGAATAGTTCACATTGACCTCTTCCCTTCAGAACTGTTCATAATGTTCTCATCAATTTCAAGTAACCATTTAGGGGTTCTTGAAGGTCTTGAATTTGGAATATGTCTTTCTTCCACACAAGGTTGTTCATTTGTCATGTAATCTGGTGAAATATAATTTACACTTGGTTCAATATTATGTTCAACATCCTCAAATCCAACATTTTCACCTTGAACATTTTCAATATCCATTTGAATAATTTCATTTCTAATTTCTATATCATGTTCAACATCTTCAATTCCAACATTTTCACCTTGAACATTTTCATTATCAATTTCAATATTTTCATTCCCAATTTGAATATCATGTTCAACATCTTCAATTCCAACATTTTCTACCTTGAACATTTTCATTCCCAATTTCAATATCATGTTCAACATTTTCACCTTGAACATATTCAATTTCCTTTTCACTTGAAAGACCATAGGGCTTAGGTTCGCCAATATTTAACATACCTTATCTTCTCTTCCTATGACCTTCTCTATCTCTTTGTCTATATGCTTCACTTTTTTCTTTTGTAATCTTTCTCTTATGTTTTTTCTTTTGACGACTGTTGCTCCCCATTATACCTCATAAAAGATGCTAAAAAATAATTTCTTATGAAAAATTTGAGTAGAAGATGCTCCAAAAAGTTGATCTTTGTCTCTTCCTGTCTGAAACCACACATTTCTCACCTGCAAAGCCTACAAACAGAATGTACGGTCCATTGGGATGCACAAAATGACCCACATTGGGTTTTTCTATGGCCCACAAATCTTATATTAGATAAAATTTGATACCTTATTTGAAAATCATTTTAAATTTTTTTGCAATGGTAGGATTTTAGTGCTACAAATAGGATATCTGATTTGTGCACACATAGACCTAAGAGTGATTAGGAGGTGGAGGATGGGAAGGAGAGAGAGAGAGAATTTGGAGGGGGAAGGGAGAGAGAGGGAAAGGGAGAGACAGAGAGAGATAGAAAGAGGGGGAGAGAGAGAATTAGGAGGTGGAGGGTGGGAAAGAGAGAGAGAGTAGAGAAAGAGACTGAGATGGAGATACCTACGAGAGGAAGATATATATATATATATATAGGGAGTCAGTGAAAGAGAGGGAGAGAGAAAGTGGGAGAGAGATAAGGAAGGGAGGGTTAATAGTAGAAAGTAGAGGGTTTAAGGGTTAATGGTTTAGGGTATAGGGTTTAGGGTAGAGGGTATAGGGTTTAAGGGTTTAGGGTTTAAGGTTTAAGGGTATAGGGGGGAGAGAGAGAGAGAGAGCAGAGGGTTTAAGGATTTAGGGTTTAAAGGTTTAGGTTAAGGGTACAGGGAGACAGATAGAGGGAGAGGAGAGAGAGAGAGAGAGAGAGACCTGAGAGAGGGAGAGGGGATAGGAGGAGGGAGAGAGAGGAGGTTAAGGGTAGAGGCTAAAGGCTAAAGGCTAGAGGGTTTATGGTTTAGGGTAGGAGAGAGAGAGAGAGAGAGAGAGAGAGAGAGAGAGAGAGAGAGAGAGAGAGAGAGAGAGAGAGAGGGGGGGTCAAGGGTTAAATTAAAATCTTTTAAGGCCAGGGCAGAGAGGGTTATAAGGGTTTAGGGTTGAAGGTTATGATTAGGGAAGGGTAGAGGGTATAGGATTTAGGGTAGAGGATAGCGGGAGTGAGTGAGAGAAATAGAGAATTTGAGAGAGAGAGGTAGTGGTGAGATAGAGGGTATATGATTGATTGTAGATGGTAGAGGGTTATAAGGGTTTAGGGTTTGAAGGGGTTGAGGGTTAAGGACATAGGGAGAGATAGAGGAGTGAGTGAGAGAGAGAAAAGAGACCCGAGAGAGGAGAGGTAGGAGGGAGGAGAGAGAGAGAGAGAGAGAGAGAGAGAGAGAGAGAGAGAGGTGGAGGAGGTTAAAGGTAGAGGGTTTAGGGTTTATGTTAGGAGGGAGAGAGAGAGAGGGTAGAGGGTAGAGGGCTTAAGGGTTAAGGGTTAATGGTATAGGGTTTAGGGTAGAGGGTAGAGAGTTATAAGGGTTTAGTGTTGAAGGGTTAAGGGTTTATGGTTAAGGGTAGAGGGTATAGGGTTTAGGGTAGAGGGTAGAGGGAGTGAGTGAGAGAGAGACTGTTACATGGAGTGAGTGAGAGAGAGACAGAGAGACTTGAGATAGAGAGAGAGAGGTAGTGGAAGAGATATAGAGGGTATAAGATTGATGGTAGAGGGTTATAAGGGTTTAGGGTTTAAGGGTTTAGGTTTAAGGGTAGAGGGGAGAGAGATAGAGGGAGTGAGTGAGCGAGAGAGAGACCTAAGAGAGGGAGAGGGGGTAGGAGGGAGGGAGGGAGAGATAGAGAGAGAGGGTGGGGTTAATGATAGAGGGTAGAGGGTAGAGGGTTTAGGTTTTAGGGTAGGATGGAGAGAGAGACATAGAGAGGGTAGAGGGGTATGTGTAGGATCATCATGGAAAAAATAGGCCCTTTAGTGGCAAAAAAATTAGAAAAATCAGAGTTAGGAAACTTGATGTAAAAATTTGAATAAGTTATCAATATTATTTCAAAAATATGTAACAATAGAATCTATAGCAAATCTAATTTAGTTTCTAAACTACTAGGTTTATTTCAAAAAAAAAAAAAACTATTTGGTGAAAATTTGAAATTTCACTAAAGTAGTACTTAAATTTGAGGGAAAAAATAAGTAGGTGTCTGTCTAACCACCCTAACTACAATATAATGATAATATTTTTTTTATAAGACTTAATATATAAGTAGAGGAATCATGTCCTGATATGATGAATATTTTTTTATAATTTTTTTCCAAGTAAATAATTAATTATGATTCTTTTATTACAACTTTTAAAAATATAAAACTTGTATGTTTGACCACCTTAACTTTACACGAAATCATGAAATTCTATTTTTTCTTTTTTAATCTTATAGTATGTGAAGTATAAAATGACACATGTTTTGATTCAAAAATTTTGATATTGTTTGAAAGCTATAGATGTTTTTCAATCAATTCATCAATCAGGACTTTAGTTGTACTCTGAATAAAATGAATAATAATTACTTATTAAATTCAAAGTAAAGTATAATTTATATTGGTGGAAAAG
The DNA here is from genome assembly GCA_007258455.2 of Sequoia sempervirens. Lineage (NCBI taxonomy): Eukaryota > Viridiplantae > Streptophyta > Pinopsida > Cupressales > Cupressaceae > Sequoia > Sequoia sempervirens. The sequence continues at coordinate 3,773,799 of VDFB02047144.1, read as the reverse complement.
CTGAGAACTTCCCTTTAAAAACCCTTTTTGTTTCCATCAATTTTGGTAAAAAATTTCATCAACCACATACCCATCATATTGCCACTTTTGGCCCATCATGATCCCGCACATACCCGCAGGGTTTAGGGTAGAGGGTAGAGGGTTTAGGGTATAGGGTAGAGGGTTTAGGGTATAGGGTTTAGGGTAGAGGTTAGAGGTTTATAAGGGTTTAGGGTTTAAGGGTTAAGGGTTTAGGGTTAAGGGTAGAGGGTATAGGTTTTAGGGTAGACGACAAAGGGAGTGAGTGAGAGAGAGATAGTTACATAGAGTGAGTGAGAGAGATAGAGATACTTGAGAGAGAGAGAGGTAGTGGGAGAGAGATAGAGGGTATAGGATTTAAGGTAGAGGGTAGAGGGTTATAAGGGTTTAGGGTTTAAGGGTTTATGGTTAAGGGTATAGGGGAGAGAGATAGAGGGAGTGAGTGAGAGAGTGACCTAAGAGAGGGAGAGGTGCTAGGAAGGAGGGAGAGAGAGAGAGAGGGTATAGGGTTAAGGATAGAGGGTAGATGGTTATAGGGTTAAGAGTTTAGGGATGGCAACAAAGGGTCAGGCCTAGGCTCAGGCAGGCAGAGGCTGGCAAGGGCTAGGCTGAAGGTTAATGGCTCTGCGCTTAATGACAGTGGGTAGGGCTTCCAGGGCAGAGGAGTGAGTGAGTAGGGAGAAACCAAGAGAGGAGAAAGGGGTAGAGGAAGGAGAGAGAGAGGTAAACAAGTGCAGAGGGTTTAGGCTTAGGGTAGGCGGGAGAGAGAGAGAGTGGCAGAGGCAGAGGATCGGCGGGGTTGCGGGTTTAGGTTAAGGGTTGGCGTATAGAGTTTAGGTTAAGGCTAGGAATGGCTCTAGGGCTGAATGGCTATGGCCTAGGATTAAGGGTAGAGGGTATAGGCTCTAGGGAGAGGGCAGATGGAGTGAGCAGAGAGAGATAAAGAGACTTGGAGAGAGAGAGAGGGGTAGGGAGAGATGAGGAAGTGAGAGAGAGAGAATCTGAGGAGAGGGATAGGGGTAGGAGGGGAGGAGAGAGAGAGGGGGTTATAAGAGGTAGGAGAGAGAGAGAGAGAGAGAGAGAGAGAGAGAGAGAGAGAGAGAGAGAGAGAGAGAGAGAGAGAGAGAGTGTAGAGGGTTAAGGGAAGAGGGTAGAGGGTAGAGGGTTTAAGGGTTAAGGGTTAAGAATTTAGGGTATAGGGTTTAGGCTAGAGGGTAGAGGTTTATAAGGGTTTAGGGTTGAAAGGTTAGTGGTTTAGGGTTAAGGGTAGAGGGTATAGGGTTAAGGGTAGAGGGTAGATGGAGTGAGTGAGAGAGAGATAAAGAGACTTGAGAGAGAAAGAGGTAGTGGGAGAGAGATAGCAGGTATAGGATTGATGGTAGAGGGTAGAGGGTTATAAGTGTTTAGGATTAAGGGTTTAGGTTTAAGGGTAGAGGGGAGAGAGATAGAGGGAGTGAGAGAGAGAGAGAGAGACTTAAGAGAGGGAGCGGGGGTAGGAGGGATGGAGGGAGAGATAGAGAGAGAGGGTGGGTTTAATGGTAGAGGGTCGAGGGTACAGGGTTTAGGTTTTAGGGTAGGAGGGAGAGATAGATAGAGAGAGGATAGAGGGTAGAGGGTAGAGGGTTTAACGATTAAGGGTTTAGGGTAGAGGTTAGAGGGTTAAAAGGGTTTAGGGTTGAAGGGTTAAGGGTTTAGGGTTAAGGGTAGAGGTAGGTTTTAGGGTAGACTAAGAGAGGGAGGAGGAGAGAGATAGTTACATGGAGGAGTGGAGGATGGGGACTTGAGAGAGAGAGAGAGGTGGTGGGAGAGAGATAGAGGGTATAGGATTGATGCAGCAGAGGCAGGAGGTTATGGGGAACTAGGTCGGCATGAGGGGTTAAGGGCATAGGGAGAGATAGAGGGGAGTGAGTGAGAGAGGGTGACCGAGAGAGATACCCCGAGAGAGGAGAGGGGTTAGGAGGAGGGAGATTGAGGGGGGCATGGATAGAGGATTGAGGTCAGGGGTAGAGGAGAGAGAGAGAGAGGGTATAGGGTTAAGGGTTTAGGGGTTTAGGGTTTAGGGTTTAGGGTTTAGGGTAGAGGGTAGAGTGTTATAAGGGTTAATGGTTTAGGTTTAATGGTAGAGGTTATATAGGGTTTAGGGTAGAGGGAGTGAGAGAGAGAGAGAGAGACTTGAGAGAGGGAGAGGGGGTAGGAGGGAAGGAGAGAGAGGGGGGTTAAGGGTAGAGGGTTTACGGTTTAGGGTAGGAGGGAGATAGAGAGAGAGGGTAGAGGGTAGAGGATTGAAGGGTTACAAGTTTAGGGTTAAAGGTTAAGGGTTATAAGGGTTTAGGGTAGAGGGTAGAGAGAGTGAGTGAGAGAGAGATAGAGAGACTTGACAGAAAGAGAGGTAGCAGGAGAGAGATAAAGGGTATAGGATTTATGGTAGAGGGTAGAGGGCTATAAGGGTTTATGGTTTAAGGGTTTATGGTTAAGGGTATAGGGGAGAGAGATAGAGGAAGTGAGAGAGAGAGAGCTGAGAGAGGGATAGGGGGTAGGAGGGAGGGAGAGAGAGGGGGGGTTATGCAGAGGGGCAGGAGGGGAGAGAGAGAGAGAGAGAGTATATAGAGAGAGAGAGAGAGAGAGAGAGGGGGGGGGTTAAGGGAAGAGGGTAGAGGGTACAGGGTTTAAGGGTTAACAGTTTAGGGTTAAGGGTTAAGAATTTAGGGTATAGGGTTATAAGGGTTTAGGGTTGAAGGGTTAATGGTTTAGGGTTAAGGGTAGAGGGTATAGGGTAGAGGGAGTGAGTGAGAGAGATAAAGAGACTTGAGAGAGAGAGAGGTAGTGGGAGAGATAGAATGTAGGATTTATGGTAGAGGGTAGAGGGGTTATAAGGGTTTAGGTTACCGTATAGGGAGAGAGATAGAGGGAGGAGGGAGAGAGAGAGACCAGAGAGGGAGATGGGGTAGGGGATGGAGGAGATAGAGGGAGAGAGAGAGAGAATGGGAGAGAGATAGAGGTGAGGGGAGAGATAGGAGTGATTGAGTGAGAGACTGAGAGAGAGAGAGTAGAGGGTAGAGGGGAGAGATAGGAGGATTAAAGGGAGACTTGAGAGAGAGAGAGTAGAGGGTAGAGGGTTTAAGGGTTAAGGGTTATAGAGGGGAGAGAGATAGATGGAGTCAATGAAAGAGAGGGAGGGAGGGAGTGGGAGAGGGATAAAGGGTATAGGGTTGATGGTAGAGGGTAGAGGGTTATAATGGTTTAGTGTTTAAGGTTAAGGGATTAGGGTGTAGGGTTAAGGGTAGAGGGGGGAGAGAGAGTCTTGAGAGAGGGAGAGGGCTAGTAGGAGGGAGAGAGAGACAGAGAGAGGGTACAAGGTTAAGTGTAGAGGGTAAAGGGTTTAAGGGCTTAAGGTTTAAGGGTTAAGAGTAGAGGGGAAAGACATAAAGGGAATGACTTTGAAAGAGAGCCTTGAGAGAAGGAGAGGGGGTATGAGGGAGAGACTTGAGAGAGAGAGAGGGAGTGGGAGAGATAGAGGGCAGAGGGTTTAAGGGTTTATAGTTTAAGGGTTTAGAGTTTAGGGTTGAGGGTGGAGGGAGAGATATAAAGGGAGTGAGTGAGAGAGAGAGAGAGACTTGAGAGAGGGAGAGGGGGTAGGAGGAAGAGAGAGAGAGAGAGGGTAGAGGGTAGAGGGTTTAAGGGTTAAGGGTAGATGGGAAAGAGATAGAGGGAGTGACTTTGAGAGAGAGACCTGAGAGAGGGATAAGGGGTAGAATGGAGACTTGAGAGAGAGAGGGAGTGGGATAGAGATAGAGGGTATATAGGGTTAATGGTAGAGGGTAGAAGGTTGAAGGGTTTAAGGTTTAAGGGTTAAGTGTTTAGGGCTTATGGTTAAGGGTAGAGGGAGAGATATATAGGGAGTGAGTGAGAGAGAGACCTAAGAGAGGGAGAGAGGGTAGAGAGAGAGAGAGGGTTAAGGGTAGAGGGTAGAGAGTTTAAGGATTAAGGGTAGAGGGCAAAGAGATAGAGGAAGTGATTCTGAGAGAGAGACCTGAAGAGGGAGAGAGGGTAGGAGAGAGAATTGAGAGAGAGAGGGAGTTGGAGAGAGATAGAGGGTATATATGGTTAATGGTAGAGGATAGAGGGTTTAAGGGTTTAGGGTTTAGGGTTTAGGGTTTAAGGTTAAGGGTAGAGGGAGAGATATAGAGGGAGTGAGAGAGAGAGACCTGAGAGAGGGAGAGGGGGTTAGGAGAGAGACTTGAGAGAGAGAGAGAGAGTAGAGGGTAGAGGGTTTAAGGGTTAAGGGTTAAGGGTTTAGGGTAGAGGGGAGAGAGATAGAGGGAGTCAGTGAAAGATAGTGAGGGAGGGAGTGGGAGGGAGATAGAGGGTAGAGGGGAGAGAGATAGGAGTGATTGAGTGAGAGACTTGGGAGAGAGAGAGAGGGAGAGAGAGAGGGAGAGAGAGAGGGAGAGAGAGAGGGAAAGAGAATATTTAAATATTTTATATATTAGTAATATATATATGTATATATATATATTTAAATATTTATACATTAACTAAAATATTGAAATACTATTTAAATATTATACATAATAATATAATATATTATATATTAAATACATAATTCTGTAAGAGATTATCATAAATTGTATATTATATATTATATTATAAAATATATTGTATATTATATATTAAATTACAAATTTTATTGCATTTTTAAAATCATATCTTATAAATTGTATAACATTTTTTAAACTCATATCTAAAACATATCATATATTGGATTCAAATCAGATATTTGATATGTCTAACACAAAATTTAATGCCTAGGGATTAGCCTCGCACTTGCTTTGGAATTTGGTTCGGACTTGCCAATCCTAAGAAGTCAACATAAAAAACATGTTTAACAACTTACCTTTCTTTTCTAGACTTCACCCATGTGGCTGGCGACTTTTTTTAACCCAAAATTGATGAAATGAAAAGGGTTTGTAAAGGAGCTTCTCAACTTGCCACCAATATAAATTATACTTTAATTTGAATCTAATAAATAATTATTATTCATTTTCTATTAGAATTACAACTAAATTCCTAATTGATAGGCTGATTGAAAACCATCTATAGCTTTCAAACAGTATCACATTTTTGGAATACAAAACATGCATCACATTCTATGCTTGAAACATACTATAGAATTAAAAAAAATGAATTTCATGAATTTTTGACCAAGTTAAGGTTTTCAAACATACGAGTTTTTATATTTTTTAAAATTTGTAATGAAAAATTCATAATTAATTATTTACTTGGAAAAAAATTACAAAAGTATATGCATCACATCCGGACATGAGTCCTCTACTTATATCTAAAATATTATAAAAAATAATTATCATTTTATTATGGTTAGGGTGGTCAGGCAAACACCTACTTATTTTTTCCCTTAAATTTAAGTACTATTACATTGAAATTTCAAATTTTCACCAAATAGATTTAAAAAAAAAAAAACCTAGTAGTTTAGAAACCAAATTCAATTTCCCACATATTCTATTCTTACATGTTTTTGAAATAATATAGATAACTTATTCAAATTTTTATGTCAAGTTGTCTAACTTTTATTTTTCTAAATTTTCATTGCCACTTAAGGGCCTATTTTTTCCATGATAATCCTGCACATACCCTCAAATGCATTTAACGATGTCTTGTAAAGGTGTTTTAAAGTGTTGTAAAAGACCTTCACAACTTTCTAGACTTAATGAACCCATTTTCCCTTAATACAAAATTATAAAATGTATTTAATTGCATGTTCACATCAATCTAGAAGGCTTGTGAATTAAAATTAGCTTTAGTCTAGTGTTTTAATGTGTCATACACATTCAGATTGGATGTTGTGCCTTTCTAGGCTAAGTGGACCTCTTTTTAATGATGTGAAGTGTATTTAATCACACTTTCACATTAAATTTTGTGTCCCAAGGCCAAATTGACCTTGACATCATCATTAATAGGCCCCTATTACACCACATTATGCATCCTAAGGCATAATTTGATGAAATACCTGACAAAGTCACCATATAAACCTCATTTCCTCATTCCCCAACAACCTAGCTAACAAATGGATCCCTCTGGGACTAATTCACCATTTATGGTGAATGAGTCCTTGCCAAGTGGGACTGATTCACCCAAGGTGGTGAAGTAGTCCCATTTGGGTTATTTTTTAGTTTTGAGCAGGAAAATGTTGGATTTTAAGCTTTATTTTTCTCCATGTCGGCCTTGGGGATCAAATTAATAGGTCAATAGGGTGGATTACCTATAAAAATAAGTATCAAAACCATAATTTACATCTCTTAACTCATTCACACATCTATTATCATTCATTCATCATCTATCTTCTCCCTCAAGCCAAGCAAGCTAGGGCTTTATCATTCTAAGTCATTAAGATAGCTTCCAAGGACATTCAAGGGAAAATCATGTTTTACTACAGAAATTCAAGATCAAACATCATGGCATGGTATTTATTCCATTGTTTCATTCTTCATTACATTCTTTCTTCATTTTGGTTTAATTACCTAAAAGGGGTTTGACCAAGGCAAACCTCCATGCCCTAACATTCAACATTTCTCTTTCTCTTCTTGTGTGGTTGTAGATTTAAGCATCTTGGAAGCTTGGAAATCATTAATAATAAATTTTAATTTTTTTTTAAGTCTTCTTTTAATTGTATAAGGAAAAATATCATCAAAAAAGTCACTTTCAAACCCAAAAATTAGACTTTCAGAGGAAGACACCTGTCAAAAATTAGGGTGCAGACTAAGGGCTCCTATTTTCAATTTTGAATCTTCAATAATTCAAAAGTAGACTCATTCACCATTAGTGGTGAATGAGTCCCACTGCAGTGCCTGAAAAAGGTTTTCTATAGTTTTGGATACACATTTGTCTGGAATGGGCTCTAGAACAATTTCCCAGATCTAGGACTAATTTGCCCAAAATGGCGAATGAGTCCTAGTAGGCCAAATTTTTAGTATCAATAGCATTCCATATGTCATTTCCAGTCTCCAGCAAGTTCTTAGGTGCATACTTTCAGTTTCATCAAATTTTGTTATAGTTTGCATTCATTTCTAGGTGTTTTTGCATATCACAATGTGTTTTCAAACAACTTGCATTTCTTCAGTTTTCATTCAATAGTCAATATCTTTATTTAGTTTTCTACATTTAGATCATCTCATCTAGGAACATTTCATTCATATTTCTATTATACTTGCATTAGTTTGAGTGAACCACCTAGGTTTTTGTCTTATCTCTCTCCTTTTAGGTGAAAAATCCTAAGAGCTTAAGAGAGCCATAGCACCCAAAAATATATGGTTTAGGAATTCCACGAATTGGAAAGTAGGTGGCCATGGAGGTTATGGAGAATCTATAAATGCAAGATTTCAAACACTTGGCAACCGAAACCTATCTTGGAACCTAGGGCAGCAACCAACATGACGGTATGGGTGGTCAGGGAATCAAAAATCAAGGAGGCCTCCATAATAGCCAAGGGATATGTTTGACCAAGATTGAAATCCACTGAAAAAATAGATTCAAACCAATGTTGAGAGGAGAAATGGCAAAGAGGGTTGTAAATAGGAAATCAAAACATGGGTTCAGAAGGCGAGTTTCCAAAATGGAAAGACATACTCCCCACCAGATCGAAGAAGCAAAATAATTAAGATATCAACCAGTTATATGCAGCCATGATGGGATTATCTAAATGATTTTGGAATGTTCATCAAGTGGACTAGAATTTATGCATTAAATCTTGAAATTATAGATTGGTTTGTCAACCACTATTAAGGCCAATTAAGAGTTAAAACCCTAACTGATAATTTCCTTTTGTTAGAGTGTGAAGATAAAGGGATCAAAGAGAAAATATTATATGGGGAACCATTGTTTTTTAAGGGTTTTCTTCCTAAAAAATAGATTGGAAGCCTAATTTTAACCCTAAGCAACATATGCTGAAATACTTCCCACATTGGATTAATCAGGATAATTTACCCTCAAAATACTAGAGTGGAGAAACACTATGTAAAGTTGGCAAAGCGCTAGGGACCTTTATTGGCTTTGAAGAAGAGTTTTTCCTTGGAAAATTAGGAATAGCCAAAATTTTGGTAGATATAAAAACTGAGTTCAAATTTTTGGACAATCTATAAATCCTCACTGAGAAAGGAGATTGGCTCCAAAAGGTTACAGTTGACACGAGAGGAGAAAAGTGTATTATTAGCAAATAATACATAGCTAGTTGTTCGAAAAGAGTAGGTAAGGCAATCAATATGTCCTTGAATGGATGATGGTTTGGAAAGAGATACTCAATCCTCAGACCATGCGTGCACAAGGATTGACAACACTACAAAGGAGAGGACAATGGAGGAAGTAGTGGGAGGTGAGACTACCCTAAAGACTCAAAGCATAGATGAAGGAAAGAAAAACAATCCTAAAGGTCGCATGGCCTTCCTTGAAGAGCTAAGATACCTAATGAAGGAGACAGAGTTATTAGAGAAAGATATTAGTGATAACATTATGGCCATCTTAGGAAAAGAGTTAAATGAGGAAAGAGATAAGAAAAGGGTAGATACTAATCAAGATGATTTCATAGCTTCACAAAAAAAGCTAATTGATATAGAGATAGGCCCATGGTGGGAAACCGAAGCCACTAATATGTGGAAAGATATCAATGAAAGTTTTTTGCAACTAGCCATGGGAGGTGTAGACAAAGATCAAAATAGGGAAATCCAAAACATTGTACACCCCCTTGAAAATGTAGAGGATGATTTAGAAGAAATATGCAATGGGATGGTTTTACCAATGGACTAGCAATTGATGTTGGAAGCCATAGTAGAATTTGAGGAAGAACAAGAGGAAGTTCCCATAGTAGGAAAACTAGGGATCAAACAAAAATCAACCATAATGTCCAAACCAGACTGTGGGGAAGGGAAGACTAGAGGGAGGAAGTCACTGTAGGAACTGAGATCTATGGACGAGGATATGGAAGGGAAAAAAATGCTAACTACATTACTTAAAACAAGTAAGGGAGACCCCCTTCTTGGATTTCCATGAGGCTTCTCTTTTAGAATGTTAGGGGCTTAAATGCCCCTAACAAACAATGCTTGGTTAAAAGAAGACTCACTTTTACCAAGGAAGATATAGTCTAACATAGGAAACAAAACTAAGCAAGGAAGACCTAGAGTCACTTAAGAAGAAGACTGAGAGGTGTAATGGTGCAGGTGTCCAAGCAAGCAGGACCTCTAGCAGCTTAGTAGCATTTTGGAAACCTAGTTTGGTACAGGTTGAAATGCTTATAGAAAAACCATGATAGAAATGTTGTTGGGTGTGAAGTATCCACTCCAAACTCAATTTTGGACTTATCAATATGTATGGGCCCAACTCATTGTGGCAAGAAATTAAATAATTTTTTAGGGAAATTCCAAGGAAGAACTTCATACTAGTGGGAGACTTCAACGCAGTACTAGAAGACAAAGACAAAATTGGAGGAATTCAAAGAGAAAATCAATCCCAAAAGGATTTCAGAAAGTGAATCATAAGAAATCAATTGTTCAATATAGACTTCAAAAAAGGTGTCTACACATGGAAAAAAAAGAGAGTGGGCCCTTGTATGATTGCTAAGAAATTTGATAGGTTCTTATTTTAGGGAGGCTTGGACAACTTCCCATATACATTTGAAACGACCATTTCTCCCAACACTGGTTTAGATCACATCCCAATATAGTTAGATATCCAAGAGGATCAGAGCCTATCCTACTCCCCATTTAAATTTAAAAATATGTCCCTCAAAGACCCAAGCTTCCCAAGTCTAGAGGAATAATGGTGGGCTAAGATCCAAGTATCAAGATCAAATATGTATTGCTTGATAACAAAATTGAAATGCCTAAAATAAAAAATCAAAGACTGGAACTCGAGTTGTTTCAAAAATATCTTTGAAACAAAGGAAAGCATAGAGGAGGAGCTTCAAGGTGTGGAAGAGGACATAATTAATAATGGAATGAACCAACAAAGCTATTTCAAAGAAAAATAGCTTCTATGGAAGTATGAAGACATCTTGGCCAAAGAAGAAACCTTTTGGAAATAGAAGTCTAGAGAGGTCTGGCTCAAAGAGGGGGACAAGAACACACAATTATTTCACAACACAAGGAAATGAAGGAGTGTGAATAGGATCACTAGTTTAAGATGAATACATGGAACCACAGTAGAGGAACCAAGGGAAGTAGTCGAAGAAGTGATCAATTTTTTTAATAATTTTCTAAACAACACTGAAGGATCAAATCTACAACACCAACAAGAACTTTTGAGTAGAATTCTAAAGTTATTCATAGAGGATCAGAACAAGATGCTTAATGAAAAATTCTCCATGGAAGAAATAAAGACAACCCTCTTCCATCTACACCCAGATAAGGCCCCCAACCTAGATGGTCTGCCAGCTAGTTTCTTCCAAAGATTTTGGGGTCTAGTTGGTGATGAGCTAGTGGATGTGATAGAAGCTTTGTGGAACTTATGTATCCTACTTAAGAAAGTTAATAACACCCTTATAGCCCTAGTCCCCAAGAAAGAGGTCACAAATTCACTAGATGATTATAGACCAATGTCCCTTTGCAACAAAATATACAAGGTTATGACAAAGGCCATGGCAAGCAAGTTAAAGCTTATCCTTCCATCAGTTATTGTTGAAAAGAAAACAAGGTTTTTTTCAGGTAGGGAAATCATGGATGGGATCATCATTGCACAAGAATCAATCCACTCGGTACATTAGAACAAACAAACCAACATTATAATCAAACTAGACATAAAGAAAGCCTATGACATGGTGGAGTAGAGATTTTTTATCAAAGGCATTGAGGCTTTTCGGTTTAATAGGAGATGGCTAAATTGGATCTTCTACTATATCTCCATGCCCAATTTTTTGGTTCTTGTAAATGGCTCACCTAAGGGCTTCTTTGAGGTGTCAAGGGGGTTGCAGTAAAGAGACCCAATTTGTACTTTTCTATACATTTTTATGGTGGAATCCACAGGAAGGACAATAGCCCTTGGTATTAGATCCTCTCAAATTGAAGGAATAAGGGTTACAAGTGATATACAAGCGGTCTCTCATCAACAATATGCTGATGACACAACACTAATGGGAGTAGCCAATAGGAAGGAAGCAATATTCCCAAATGCAATTCTTAGAAAGTATGCCAAAGCTTCATACCAAGCAGTGAACGAAAGAAAGTCAGAAATCTTGTTCTTCAACACATCAATACAAAAGGAGAAAGAGATATTAAGGGTTTTAGGTTTCAAGAAAGGGGAATTTCCATGTACCTACTTAGGAATTCTGTTGGAAAAAGGAGCAAGGTTGACTGGTCTTTGGGACCTGCTCAATCTCAAAACAAGTGCGAAATTGAATTCATGGATAGCACGATGGTTGTCTTGGGCTAACAGAATAACATTCATAAAATCAATAATATCTTCCATTCAAATTTACCTTATGTTAGTTTTGTGTATCCTGAGTAGATGTGCTTCCAAACTAACAAAAAATTACAAGCAATTCTTTTGGAAAGGTAATGATGAGAAGAGGAAAATTGTCCTGATTGCTTGGGAAAAACTATACAGAACCAAAGAAGATGGAGGGCTTGGCTTCAAACCTTTGATTTGCAAAACAAGTCACTTGGTGAAAAACTCATATGGCGTATGCACTACGAACCACAAAGAAAGTGGGAAAAGATCTTACACCACAAGTACATAAAGGATGACAACAATGGTGGCATTGTAACAATTTCTAATTCCTCTGTTGGATCTTAGATATGGAACTTCATGCAAAAATACAAGCTAGAAATATGTGATTATCTTTCATGGGATGTGTAGGATGGTAGTAAGGCTTTATTATGAGATGACTAATGAGCTAGAATTCCAATCTTGGATATTATAATAAAAGTGGGAGAGGACAAACAAGCACTAAAGAACCTTTGGGGTGATGGAGTCAAGGATTACATAGTTCTAAATGAGAACAACAAAGTGCTAGGTTGGAAGTGGAGAGATTTATTTGGCTTGAACTTACAACTTAGAGAAGTACAATTTCTCATTGAGGCTTTGTACAAGATCACTAATAGTCTTTCCTTCCACCTTTGTTGGAAGTGGAGAGATTTATTTGGATACAAGATGTTGTACAAAGAAAGTGGTAGGATCACTAATAGTCTTTCCTTCCACCTTTGTTGGAGCAATGTCTGTCTTCTCAAGGTAGGAACATTTGCATGGGTAGCATTACAAAATAAAATTCAAATAGTTGAAAGGTTTTTCCACCTAGGATATCAAGGTCCATCTAGATGTGTGATGTGTGAACATGCTAAAGAGTCAACCAATCACCTTCTCTTGGACTACTCGTATACACAAGAGTGTTGGAGTTGGTTGTGTGCAAGGTTGGGTTCGACTTGTACCATGCTATATGATATACTTAGTTGGTTCCAGTCATGGCCATCTTTGTAAAGAAAATTAGTGTTTGGGGATGTATGGACCCTTAGTCCATCAGTTGTAATATGGGAGCTATGGAAAGAAAGAAATAGGTGGTTGTTTCAGAACAAGAGAATGTGCTTAGCTTCCCTCATCAACATAATTGAGGTTGTTCTGATTGAAACATTAAAATTCCAAATTGGACCAAAAAGTGGCAAAGGATAAAATATTCTCAGAGTGGGATGAGAAATTGTGCGCATCTTGGCATTCCCTTCAAATCCTGACTTTGGTTGGGAGTGCCGAATTTGGGACTATGCAAGCACAAGCCTTAGTCGTTTGGTCTCCCCCTCCATAGGGGTGGTATAAACTAAATTTTTATGGGGTATCCAATGGAAATCCAAGCCCATCTGGAGTGGGTTGTATCATTAGGGATTGGGAAGGGAATACAATCTCATCCTTGGCTAAGAGGCTGCCTGAAGGGACAAACAATGGAAGCAAAAATTTTAGTTGTTATCCATTGGATGAATCTCTACAGGGAATTAGGACTAGCTAGGATTGAAATCAAAGGGGATTTAGCATTGGTTATCAATGCTCTTAGAAGTAGCAATATCCCTAATTGGAAACTTTGTGCTCTCCTCACCAAGGTAGTTGAGTTGGCACAAACATTTCATAATTTCACTGTAAATCATATATATAGGGAGGGAAATAGGAAGTAGATGCATTAGCCAATGAAGGAGTTAATGGTGAATAAGGTCATTTCCCATGTTCCAAATGGGTGTAATAGTCTATGCCTTTCATAGCTAGATTGGGAAAATGGGCATTCCCACTAGAAGGAGGTGACAATGGCCAACACATCATCTTTTTCATAAAGGAAATCGATCTGTATGTCTGCAGTAGTTCCCAAGGCTAGGAGAGGTGACAAATTTGACACAAGGGCATCCACTCTCTGTTTTAGAGTAGAGAGGAGATCGGTTGCATGAGGCATATCGATAGAATTGGACATGAAGAAGGAAAAATTTAGTGGAAAATCTTTGCCAATTGGTGAATTCTAGGAATCAGCCAAGTCAAAATTGGTGAATTTCTCACACCCAACAGGGTGTCCAAATTGCCTAGATTTTATGAACTATAGGTCCAATGCATGTCCATTCGCCAATGAGTTTTTTTATGAGGCATATTTAAGCAACAAATTTTCCATTTTCAAACTACTCGTTTCAATTGGACCAACTAATATTTTCACCTGGAATCTCGAAAGCATTTAATAAAACACCTACATATTCACCAATACTATTAAAACAACATTGTATCAGGACCCATTTTTCCAATTAAAATTTACAAATAGTTTCTTGTGAAGATCCATTTTGCCAATTAAAATTTATAAATAGTTGCTCATGAGGACCTATTTCGCCAATAACATTAGAAAATAATTACATTTGAGGACACATTTCACCTTGAAAATTACAATGTATCATTGTATAAACACATGAGATTCGCCAAATTTTTAATATACCTTTTAAAAATCCCATAGAATTTTCCAAATATGGAATCATGGATTGATATAAATACAATCAAAAGTGTCATTTATTCTTACACATTTTGTTCAGTTCTGAGGTTCTACTTCTCCATTTAGAAGTCATTGAAAGCCGAAAACGTAGACTTAAGAGGTGAGTGATCATTTCTTCATAGTGTTCTTAGTTATAATAATAAAATTTATTTATCTCTTTTCCATTCTTGCTTCAAAAAAATGAACCTTAGAAGTTAGAACCAAACTTTGAAGTTTCAAAGTTTTTGAACCCTCTGACCCACTGAGTAGAAAAGGTGAGTGATCATTTCTTCATAGTGTTATTAGTTATAATAATAAGTTTTCTTTATCTCTTTTCCATTCTTGCTTCAACAAAGTGAACAATCAAAAAAATTGGAGAATCGGTAAGTTATGAAAATTTAGATGTAATACCCACCCATGTTGTTGATACTCTTTGATACTCCTTGATACTCTTATGTGTTGGTTTTATACTTGGTTTGTGATGGTGATTAGTTCACCAACTTGGTTGTGTGTGGATTCATAGTTTGGTTGTTGCACTTGGAATTACTATGACGTTTGATGATACATTATATAGTGGTTAGATTATTGCCTATGCTATGGTTTTCTTTAATAATATATGTGGTGATGTTATGATTCTATGTTGCTATGTTTTCTGACATGTTGTTAGTGAGTCTTGGTGAAAGGACAAAGTAGCATCACTTGCTTGCGAGCACCCTACTACCTTGCAGTTACCTTTCATGGTGTGTCTGCAATGGAGATTTACATGTTACTTGACATTTGTTGTATGCAAGAATTGTAGGAATAAAGTCTCAATTCCACCTGCTTCGGTAGGACAGGGCAAGCATTAAATAAACCCAACGGGTATGATGTTGAAAAATAGAGTTGATAAGGAAGTGTCCCCATCCCAAGTCCGTCACCTCGTTGTGAGTCTTGTTGTGTCATGGTTTTGGCTTTGTCCTTGTCTCGGTATTGGTTGTTTATTTATTTTAATTATGGTTAGTTGTTATTTACTTTATTTTTATTTTATATGGAATAAATTAATGATATTTTGTGGATATGATTAATTGTGAGTAATTGTAATTTTGAATTTAAATATTGTAAATTAAAATTTATTTAATTAATTAAAAGGTGTAAGTAATTAATTTAAATAAATAATGTTGGTGATAATTATAAATTATCTTTTCCAAGATATTCAAATTAGAAAATCAGAACAGAATATATTGTGAGGATAATATCATGTGAAAATAATGAATTTTGAATTAAAATTTGTGAGATAAGTGTGAGCTTTTAAAGCAAGAAAAAGAACCAATGGATGGGTTGGATTTTTTTGAGAAAAAAAGAAGAGCTTTATTTATTTTTCTTTATTTTTATTGTGAGAAAAGGGAAGTTTTTACGCACACATACCCAATGGTTTTTGGTATTGTCTGGAAAAAGAAGAAGTAACAAAAATTGAAGAAAATAGAGGTGTTTTTTCTCTGTTAAAAAGAAAAAATGATCTTGGAAGAAATAGATTATTGATCCAGAAGTTAGCTAAAAGAAGAAATTGGAGAAGAACGAAAGAGGAAATCAGTTTTCAAAAGAGGAAGAACGGCTGCAGCGTTTGGATTCCACATCAAACGAAGGACTCCAATTTCTTTTTGATATATATTTATTCTTTTGGTTAATTAATTCATTTTCTCTGAAAGGGAAACAAAAATCATGTCTTCCATATTAAAAAAAACAATGTCTATGTTTCGAAAAGAATATTTTGTTGTTGAAATTTGTTTGTATCAACTTTTAAATCTTCTGTAGAAAATGATTAAGGAATCTTCTGGTTTTCTTCAATAAATCTAGTTGTGAAATTTTTGTTTGAAATGAAAATCAATTTATTATGGAATTAAAATTGTGTGCCTAGATTATTCTATGCTTGGAGAATAAACTTGACTGTTGATTCATTTTATTTATATTAAATAAAAATAAAATATATAACTATATATATATATGTGTGTGTGTGTGTGTGTATACATGTACATATGTCATATGTTGTTAAAATATATATATATATATTCATTTCGAAATTCGTGTTCTATTGGTTTTAAAATTAAAATTAAAATTAAAAAAAATAAAATTATATATATATATATTTTGAGTTAGGGGTGGAGTGGTCGGCAGTAGCCGTACCACCCCACTCCTTGTGGAGATGTACACAACTACCTCAGGCTACGCAAAGTAGCCAAGGCTGCTGGACATAGCCTAGTGGGGGTTGTTGCCTCCCCACAGGGAGGTACGAGGCTGCATGGAGTTTCATACTTTGTACTGCTTCTTTTAAAATTCATTTGTTTTTTTTATTATGTTGTTTATATAAATATATATATATATATATATGTATATATATATGTATCTATATGTATATATATATGTATATGCATGTATATGCATGTATATATATATGTATATGCATGTATATGCATGTATATATGTATGAAATTTCCCCTTGATTTCTCCTAACATATCCAAATACTTCTCCAACACTTTTGTCATTTCCTTTACCAGGTCATCATATATGTTTAGATTCTATTTAAGTGAATCAAGCCATGAAGGATCTAATTCCTTTGGATCACTAATAATTTGTTCATTTACCAACTTCAATCGATCCATGAAAACTAACTCTTTCATTTCTTCCGAAAGTACATACAGATTGGTTTGATCCTTTCTCACCTATTGTAGTTCTTCTATTAATCCTTTTCTTTTATCAACAATGTGATTCTAGGAAATAAAAAATTTACTAATAAAAAATATAGCTTCCTGAGACAATTCTTCAATCCACTCACTAGCAGCCTTGGAATAATTTAGATTTTTCTTAATCAATTGCATCACAGACTCATCAATAACTCTTTCTTAGGAACTAGAAGCCTTAGTAGACAAAAAGGGAGAAAAAATGGAAGAGATAAATTTTTTAAAATCCAAAATTTGAGATTGCAATTTTACCCTTTCTTTCGTTTCTTCTTTTACCCACTTGGCTAAAGAAATGACTAAGTAACTGGCGTGATATACATCACCTTCAAGTGTTTGGGGACACATGTCAACATGTATGATTTTATAATAATTTTTGGTTATCTTATCATCATCTACATCTTTTAAAGGTTCTACAATTTCTAACACCTGATTACCATAGACAACATCATTCAAAATTCTTGACATTTTCTGGGCTTTCTTTGGCCTTGAGGAAGATTGGAGTAATTTTGTCACTGTATCTACTCTAGTGGATGTCATAGGAGTGTATTTCCTCTTCTTTTCTATCGCTTTCCTCAACCATACTAGAGAGTTTTTTATTATACTAGGGGCTTTATCACTTTGAACAACCTCTCTAGACTCGCTAGGAATAACTGATATGTTTTCTATAGGAGGAGAGGATTCTTCAAACAAGGGTAGAAAAATACTATCTTCAACAATTTTCTTAAAGATGCTCTCTAAATCTTCTAACACGAGTTTTGTTTGGACATTTTTCCTTTTAAGAGCAGGGGTGGGTGGGTTGTCTTGTTCACATATTGATTTCTCCAAATTTCTACCACCACCCATAGATTGTGAATTGGCACTAGAAGACTTGATGACTATGCCCACCAATGATGTACCTCCAGGGACCACTTGGCTAGATCCTTTCTCATTTTTCTGGGATGATTTTGGTTCATGAACAAAACTAGCAACCCTATGCCATTTTACCTCCAATGAATCTTGAGTCCATTTGAGTACTGGTCTAGCTTGTTTACTCATATATAAATCTTCATCTTTATCCCAGTCAACTCTAGGATGTGATTTATTAGGAAAATTATCGTATTCAAGATCAAGAACCATCGAATCTTTAGACACATTGTTTAGGAATTTGGAAAGAGAGATCAAAAAATTGTATTTGCTCAAGGGTTAACCTCATATGGTCCCTTATGAAAACTTCATTTTCATCAGCACAATCTTTCTAGAAATCTTCGATTAAAGGTTGGTGTTGATACAAGCTGGAGGCATGTAGATTTTTTCTCACAAAGCCCTTGCTGTCAAAATAAGTTCATACAAAAAAATATTGGAGATTGTATTCTTTGAGAATCCTTTCAACATTCCTAGCCATCTGATTACTTTTGCAAGAGAAAGAACTAGTAACTAACATGAAGGTATACCCTCGCTTTCCCATATTCATGTATTTTATATTTACTATGGCCATTTGTTTGCAAACCTCCAAAAATACCAGTAAATCCTTAGGGTACTTAGGAAATTTAAGTGGAGCCTTCTCATAACCTCCAATTCCTAAATAAGAAAACCTATCAAATTGGATATAAAAACTTCCAAACTTCAACACCAAAGATTTTGATTTAGGGGAAAAATGCATTTCAGGATTTCCATCCAACTTTCTCGTAGCTTCCATTAAAAAGGCATCATTAACAAGACAATATTCTCCCATCCCAACCTGACTGGTAAATTGCAGATAACACTTATACACAGGCATGCCAGGACTTGGTGGTACTTGTGATTTCAACCCTGGCCAATAAGCTCTTTAACTAGCAATGATATATATCAAACAAGAACACAGATGAAAGGTAACAGTCTTCTGAAAGTTAACTAATTGCTCATTCAAGTGAAAGAAAATTATCTTGACCCAATTGGTAAACAAATTATCATCACAGATAACTAAAATGAATTGACACATCCAGTCTTCAAATAATTGAACTTGTGCATTCCTGATGATACGATGAAGTAAAGCAATAACATCAACAATTTTTTCTTTAAAATGTGTCCTCTTAAGTTTATTGGGGAATTGAGACTTAGCTTTCTTCTTTGATTTTAACCACCCTTTGGCCATAGAATTTTTACACTAGGTTTCATTAGTCCTAAAATATTCGCTAGTTGTTAGAACATACATCTCCTTTATGGGTGCTTTTTTTGGAATTCCCAATGCTTGAGAAACAACCTCAAGAAAAAATTTAGCTACAATGGTTCCATTTGTGGCCTTGATTTCCTAGGCTTCAAGAATGTACCTCTCACACATGTAAAAATTAGGTCAACACTCAACATTGCTTCTGGAAAACCTTTGGCTTGAGCTAGTCCACTTTCAAACACCTTCACATCTACAACATATTTTTCTTTACTGTCCATACGTGCCCAAAATTCTTCCAATTTAAAAATTCCTAGCTCCATATCCCTCACACTGAGCCAACGATTTTCAATTTTATATTGCATGAGCTCACTATGCCTAATGAGATGCTTGAATTCCTAAAGAAATAATAGTAGCAGGTAGAAGTACAGTCGAGGCTTTGGGTATGTGCAGGGTCATCATGGAAAAAGCAGGCCCTTAAGTGGCAAAAAAATTAGAAAAATTAGAGTTAGGCAACTTGATGTAAAAATTTGAATAAGTTATCTATATTATTTCAAAAATATGTAAGAATAGAATCTGTAGCAAATTGAATGTAGTTTCTAAACTACTATGTTTGTTTAAAATATATATATATATTAGGTGAAAATTTGAAATTTCAATGCAGTAGTACTTAAATTTCAGGGAAAAGGTAAGAAGTAGGCGTCTGTCTGACCACCCTAACCACAATAAAATGATAATATTTTTTTATAAGATTTTAGATATAAGTAGAGGACTCATGTCCCAATGTTATGCATATTATTTTGTAATTTTTTTTCAAGTAAATAATTAATTATGAATTTTTTATTACAACTTTTAAAAAATATAAAAAACTCATATAGTATGCAAAACATAGAATACGACGCATGTTTGGATTCAAAAAATGTGATACCATTTGAAAGCTATATATTTTTTTCAATCAACCTATCAATTAGGACTTTAGTCATAATTTGAATAGAAAATGAATAATAATTACTTATTAAATTCAAAGTAAAGCATAATTTATATTGGTGGAAAGTTGAGAATGTCCTTTAAAACCCCTTTTAATTTCATCAATTTTGGGTTAAAAAAAATCATTAGCCACATACCCATCATATTGCCACTTTTTGGCCCATCATGATCCTGCACATACCCCTTTAACAAATAAGTTCTCACCACCTTCAAGCCATATAAAATGACAAGATGTGCAATCAATGTGGAGTAAAATGAGAATGTAGGCTAAATGTCTAAGTACAATGTCACCACCCACTTATGCCATTATTTTTTATAGGACGTGCTTTAAATTTGGTATTCAATTTCATACCTCGAAA
Organism: Sequoia sempervirens; assembly: GCA_007258455.2. NCBI lineage: Eukaryota > Viridiplantae > Streptophyta > Pinopsida > Cupressales > Cupressaceae > Sequoia > Sequoia sempervirens. The sequence goes on along the minus strand of VDFB02047144.1, from coordinate 3,753,620 downwards.
AGATAGCCTTTAAACCTGCATGCTCTTGGAATTTCCTAAAAAGAAAACTCAAGTTTATTCTGTACATAGTGTTCAATGAGATGTCAAATGACGACACCTTTGAAAGGAAAGATAAGTCCATCATTTTGTGTGGTCGCTAAAACTTGGAACCTCAAAACCAAAGTTTGAAGTTTCAATGTTTTTAAAACCTCTGACCTTTTTATGCAATTATTTCATAAATAGATAATACTAAATTTCTCAAAGGAAAAAAAAATGATTTGAATAGATTCATAGATGCAAAACTCAGAAAATAACTCTTTGATGGCAACTTTACTTTTTCATTTGTATTGCTTTATGTTTTACTTTTAAATCTGCATGCAATTATTTCGTAAATAGATAATACTTAATTTCTCTTTACTGCAAAATTTTAACCATTTATTTTATTACAACTAAATTGCAATGTCACATTATTACTATCACTATTACTAACCCTATTTAATCATTTATGGGCCACTAGTGCTGCTATCAACCTGATTCACGTAAACCAAAAAACCAACTTAGTCAATTTGTGTATCTTAAGCCTTACATGTATGTATAATTAAAAATTAAAATGTTTAATTTGATTGACGTATGGCTACATGCAAATTGTACCTCAATTTGACAAGGTATAAAAATCCCCAGACTCCAGTCAACACTACCAATGCCACTCAAATGATATGAAATCATTACAAATCTTGTTTCATTAAAGCTATGAGTTGTCCAATCAATCGCTTCAGATGTTCAAAACTAGGAGATTGAGAATTTCAATTAAATGAAATGTAATACGTCGAGGCATTGAAAAGAGAGAAATGAGCCTTGATCTCACCACGTGTCTACATCTAATGGTTCTAGTGTTATTTTGGAGGTTTCAATTCACAAGTATATTTCTTTAGAGATTTACTTTCGGAATGAAACTTCAATCGTCCATCAAAAATTCATCGAATGGTCGTGGTTATATTGATTCGCCTTTACATCCTTTGGGTTAAACATTCTCAAGTTTTTACTTAGCCTTGGTCCTACATTCTTCCTAGGCGGTCCCTCTTTTAAAACCAACTTTATACACATGTATATTTCTACCACTTAAGTTCTATCGCTCATTGCCAAAATCCAACCCATCGGTTTCATCACCATGATGATGAGCCTTGATCTCCCCACGTGTTCACGTCTAACAATTCTTGTGTAATTCTAGAGGTTTCAGTTCATAAATCTACTGCTTGAGAGATATACTTCTAGAATGCAACTATAGTCATTCATAAAAAATTCATCAAAAAGAAGTGTTCCATAATGTTGCGTGGTCATTGAAACTTGGAACCTTAGAACCAAAGTCTGAAGTTTTGAAGTTGTCAAAACTTCCAACCCACTGACTAGTCATTACATAGATGACCAAGAAAGACTTGCAACTAAGGTTAGGAAAAGCAATAAAACCTCTTGGCCAGGCCTGGAATTTGACAGCCACCCCTACCTGTCATATGATAATTTTGTGATGGTTTTATTCATTTAAATGCCTATCACTTTATGTTTTATGAAAAAAATTAACTGTCAAAAAAATATTCAATTTATATTTTTTATATTAAAATATTATTGATTTTATTAATCATACATATTAAATAAATGCTATAAAATAAATGTTGTTGAATTTTTTTTATAGTTTAATCCTTAAATTCATCTATCTAAAAACATAAATTATTTGTAAAAGGAAAATAAAATTTCAACATGCTCACCAATAAAACCAAATGTTGTATTATCTTGAAAAAAATCAAAGTTGAGAATCATTGCAAACAAAATGCTATAAAATAAATGTTGTTGAATAAATCATATAGATTAATATAAAGTAAAATTATAAAGAATTATTCCAATTCTAAACTAATTTATACATTTTTTATCATAAACATTATTATATACTTTAGATTTATCTTCATCCATCAACTACCAAAAATTATTCCAATTTTAAACTAATGCTATAAAATATACTTTAGAAAGAATTATTCCAATTCTAAACTAATGTTATAAAATATACCAAAAAATCTTATTAACCAACACAATTTCCATTTCCAACATATGATATTATCCCTAATCATACCCACTTGAAATCTACCCTTCCAACCATTGTTCATGCCCCAAGGTGTTTTACAATTACAATGCAAATCTAGGCATAACTCCGAAAAAAAAAATCGCAGACAAGATTTAGTATAGTAATATTTTTTTAAAAAAAAACTTGTATTACTCAGATGCCTTCGATGAATTACCCATCTCCAACGACTCTATCTCCATTAACAACTTCATCTTCGTCCTTGTACATAGACCCTTCTTTTCACGCTCTTTGCTCTGGTGATGTATTTGAAATTCTCCACGACCTCCTCGACCTCCATTAGCTCGGCATAGATTTTGAGTGCTTTCCACCCACGTTCTGCACCTTCTCACCATAGATCTTTGGTGCATCCTTCTAGCTACCTGATAAAGAGATGATTTAAATCCGTGAGCTCTGGGCCTCCACCATCCATTCCTTCAACCTTAACAAGCCCCACTTCTGGTATCACCCATTCCAGAATGACTTCCATATTCTCTAAAAAATATTTGTGAACCAGAGTTTTCATGACTTTCCTCACTACATCCACTGGCTCTCCTAAGTCTAGACCCCAAGCCATGACCAACGAATAAATATTCATATTGGTCCTATATCAGTGCTTTAATTTTTTAAAGCCATTACCAAAAATAATTTGAACTTCTTGCACCACCTGCACATCCTTGAACAAAAATAAACCTCACAGCCACTTCACAAATGCTTTGCCAATGAAAGGGTTCAACTTCCTCCATGATGTCAAGATTAAATTGGCTTCCAAACAACCACCCACTTTCGACTGGCTACATGAGATGTGTTTCTTTAATACATCTCAAATTTTCAACCATCTCAATTAATGTTGATTATGGAATGCAACTACAACCATACATCAAATGGTTGAGTAATTTATGATATAAATAATAAACATAAAACATGTGTTTTAAATTTATTTTAAATTTTCTTTAAAACATGTGTTTTAAGTTTATTTTAAATTTGCTTTAAAACATGTGTTTAAAATTTTATTTAAAGTTTAATGCGCTAGGATTGACATCAAGGCCAAGGGGCCAGAAACTTAACATTTCAAAGGTCTTAATAAAATGAATTACAATGTCACATTAATAGCACATTGCACAACCATTAATAGCACTTAACTTGCAAAGGAATTAATAAAATGAATTACAATGTCACATTAATAGCACAACCATTTATTTTATTACAACTGAATTACAAGTTGTAGCTCAAGCTGAGAAGCTGCCAATTGTCAAAATCGGCAATGCCACACAAGCTATCGATTGTCAAAATCATTGGATTATTGACATCATCATCTACAATTCTATAGTACATCATGCAGTTTTCAATATAAAGCTATCCAATCAATCACTCTGGCTATTGATATGGTATTAATCCGAGCCGCCACCTAGTACCATAGCCAAATTGAGAATTTCAATAGAATAAATGAAAGGTAGAGTACTTCGATGCATTGAAAAGAGATAATTAAATGTATCATTATACCTTAATGATTATCAATGTCCTAGCTAATAAGTCACAGTAAATCTCACTCACTTATGATCAGAACTATATGTTAATTTTTGAAACTAATCATTAATAAAATCTCAACCATTGATTTCTAAAAATCTAACGGCTCTTTTGTTATTTTGGAGGTTTCAGTTTGCAATTCTAGTACTTCAAGGATTTACTTCCAGAATGCATCTATAGTTGTCCATCGAAAATTCATTGAACAATCCCTCTTTTATAACAAACTTTATGCACGTGCATAATTTAAAAAGGGGACATCGCTAGGTTGACAAGACTCAACCCTTAGGATCAAAGAGTTAAGATTTAAGGCTTTGTCAAAAAATATTTTGGTCTAACTTAGGAAATATTAAACGGTAAACAAGAGTAGGATGATTAACAAACTTAAATAATTAATAAAATCTCAACCATTGATTTCTAAAAATCTAACGGTTCTAGTGTAATTCTGAAGGTCTTAATTCATAAATCTAGTGCTTGAGAGATATACTTCTGGAATGCACCTATAGTCGTCCATCAAAAATTCATCAAATGGTCATGGTCCATAATGTCGCGTGGTCATTGAAACTTGGAACCTTAGAACCAAAGTCTGAAGTTTTGAAGTTTTTGAAACCTTTGACCCACTGACTACAAAGATGACCAAGAAAGACTTGCAACTAAGGTTAGGAAAATTTGCACTAACATGTTGCCACTGCATTTTTTTTATTAGTTTGATATTATGTTTAAATCACTAAAAAAAATTTCTTAATCATTTGAAAATAGGTTTAGTTCTCCAATGAATTTTATTTTTTAGTTTGAAAAAAAGTTTTAATCGCCAACAATTTTTTTTTTTTTTAGGCTTGAAAACAGGTTTAATTTGCCAATTGAAATATTTCACTGGTTTGAAAATAGATTTTAATCGCCAATGGAGAAATTTTAGTGGTTTTAAAAAAATTGCATTTTGCCAAGATTTTCCACAAACTTCTAGCGATTAGAAAAGATTTGCCAATGGACATTATTTTTTTTCATGAAAAATGAAAAAATGTGCCACTAACATTAATATTTTTATTGGGAAGTATACAAGATTCACTAGGATTTTACACCTTCACCGAGGGTGGGTTTCTTAAAGTTTTCCCTAGACATGAACAATTAATAAACTCAACATTTGGTCATTGAAGAGATCATTTACAACATCAGATGATTTTGGTTTGCGTGGATTTGACTTGGGAGAAGAGTTGGAAAGGAATGATAATGGTGATAATCTACAACTAGACCTCTCCTTAAGCAAACATTTGGAGCACGAAGTACTACTACCCATGGGAAATTTATTACCACCTTCAAGGGGTCATATGGAAATGGTCGATATTGGGGGTAGATATAGAGGAAATTAACGAAGAAAAGTTAGTGGTTTGAGACACTCAATGGCTTGAGCCTATATCTCTCAAAAAATCTAGTAGTTGAATTCAAAGAAAATGGAAACCTCGATCAAATTGAGGTGCTCTAAGAAAAAATCAACCTTTCTAGGCTTTATCATTGATCAAAGACTTAAGAAAATCTACCTCAACAAAGACATCTTATGTCTCAAATTAGTGTAGATGATGATTGGGAAGAAGTTTTGCTTCTCAAGAAATCAGACGAGGGAAAACTCATATATATCCTCGTGTTTCCTTGCCTCACTTCTAGACTTGAATCTACCAAAGCTTTGGTGCTTGTTGTTACTCACTTGGATGGTGTTTACAGTAGCAATTTTGGTTGATGATGTGGACGTAGTGACAGTGGCTTAGTTAGGTGTTGGGATTCCCCTACTAGATGATATTGATAAAATGTTCTTGCAAGGAGTCGAGGTTGAAAGGCACCCCTTCATCCTCAATCTAGATGCAAATGGCCTGGATCATCATAGACACTAGGTGACCATCAAATACAATTTTCTTTGCAGAAGGTTGGGACTGAATGAGGCAGAGGGTATCTAGTGGTGTCAGGATTTTGGTGAGCTGGTGGAGTCAACTAGATTCTATGATATACGGGACTGAAAGTTGGGGATGGAGGGATTGAGTTTTTCTCAGGCCCTACAACCATCGTCGATACTGGTGTGGTGTTATGCTTGCCTATGTTAGCTAAATTTTGGTTTTGTGTACTGTTGTATCTTTTCTGGGAGGAGCATAACATGCAAACTGGACCTCACCCAACAATTTTGTGTGTTGAATCGATCTAAACTTCTCTATTTTCAATATAATCCATGTAGCATTAGTTGCATTTTATGTATAAGAAAAAAAAAACATTGTATTATATTTATATGTTATTTAAATTAGTTGTATTATATTTAAATATATTATGTAGTAATTATATTAATTTTATAGTTGTATTTTATAATTTTTATTATAGAATATAATTTATACATATTCAATATATTTTTTTAAATATAATTAATTATTAAATATATGTATAATATATTATATATTATCCCCCATTTATGGGGTTGGATAGGTTAATTTGTTTGTAGGTGTTAGGAAGGATATTAAATGGGAGCCTCTAGAGGAAGGTTGGTTAAAGATCAATATCGATGGGGCAACACGTAGCAGCCCGAGGATGGCCAGTGCAAGGTGTGTCACAAAAATCATGAAGGGATGATACTAAGGATGGTGTGAAAGAAGGTGGGTAAGGCAACCAACAATGAAGGGGTAACAACTGGTGATGGGATGTGGATTTTTTCCTTGATGGTGGAAACAAGAGATGAGCAAGATGATTTCAAGGAGGGATAACTCAAAAATTCCAAAGGTTGTGCTTTGTTGGCCTAAGCATAATTTTTTTATTAGATAGTAGCTAGTTGGAAGATATAATGCTAGGTGATTTTAGGCAATATTACAAACTATATAGTGTGATGGTAGGTGTGTGAGCTAGTTTTTGTAGTTCAGTTCTATACTGTAAATTTTTATTACATACTCTTCTACCCACATATGGATTGTTGATGTAAAACTTTTTTTATACCAATATGTAGGCGTGGCTTTGTAGTGTCACAATAACCTATAAAAAAATTATATATATATTTTTATAGGTCATTTTTTTATATATGTTATATACTAAATATATAATAAATTTTATTATTAGTTGTAATATATAATAATAATAAATGTAACTAAATGGCATTTCAAAATGAATTTTATAATGTATATTATAAAAAATATAATATATAATAATGATACAATTTATATTATATCAAATGTCATATAATACTAAATATAAGTATATTAAATATATTTTAATGTGTAATATTATAAAAATATTATACACTAATTATATATTATAGTATATTTATATATAATAGTTTCTATTATAAAATATATAATATATAATATATTTTTATATAGTATAAATTAAAATAATATGATATTTTTTTCCAATGTACATTTAAAATATTTAATCTAGAAAATACTATATTGTAAAAATATTGTTGTGTCTGAATAATTATGTAATTATTACATGCAAGTCGAATAAAAATAAATTAAAAAGCTTCCAATACAGGACAAAAGATTTTAAAAAATCTTTTAAACAACATCTATATTACATAATGAAAATCAACTATAGATATTATTCATTTCCTTTCAATACTAAAATAAAATATATATAACATATTAGTTCAAAATTATATATGTAAATTTACTAAATCTATTTGATAATACTTTTCAATTTTAATTGAGTGATGATTTAAAAAAAGAGAGTATATAAATCATTATAATATTAAGTAGAATTTAAACAAGACATTAAGAACACAAAAAAATGTAATTTAATTATATAATAAATAAAACATATTTAGTGTATAAATATTTAATAAGATTTAAATAATATTTAGTGTTAATTGTAAAGTAAAAAATACAAATTAACTTAAAAACTATGCTCCTTAATCTCAATAAAACATCATATAATTTGATATACCACAAAAATACAACCTAATTGTGCATCAAATCTTATTAATTCACTCTTTATTAATTATAATTAAGTTATATATCTTATACTATTATTTGTAAAATTCTATTTATAAAATATGACATATAATTTATTTATTATGAATTAATTTTTCTATTTCAAAAATCAATATAAAATTTATGTTAACTATTTTTAACTATGTTTAAATGGTTCTTTCATGAGATAAATAGTACTAATGTTCGTATTAGAAGTATTGCTTGCAAGGTTGAGGACCCTTCGATCCAAAGCCAAATTGATAGTTTAATGGTTGGTCTCAATACTATTGCTAATACTGTGGTGGAGGAAACCGTCAATCTGAAACATAGTATGGAGGGAAGAATGTTATCCCTTGAGGAGAAAATTGACAAAATTTGGAATGTGGTTATGAAGAGTGGAGAAGCCCTAAAGTCTTGACTAGGTCAAACTCTGCGATGGCTTTCTCTCCTAATAAGAGAAAGGAAATTTTGTCTACTCATGTTATGGCTGCTGAGGGTAAGCTGACGAGGGAGGATTATGCTACTGTTAAGGATGCTGCTATAGGTTTTGTTTTGAGTTGTGAGGTAAAAAATGGTGGGCCTGGGGTTAGGACTAGAAATAGATTGAAAAATTAGCTTGGGACCTCGGGTATTCAGGTTTCTAATACTGGGGTTAAGGGACAGAAGCTTGCTGCTAGTGAGATGGAAGCTATTGAAATTTTGAACAATATGTAGTGGTGTTTGCCAATTTATGGCTACTTTTTGGCTGGTGGTTTGCTGACTTTGGGTTGATGGTTGTTTAATTTTGTTCCCTTTTTGATTCAGCTATTCCTTTTTGTAAAGGGTTTCAGGCCCCTTAAAAGCCTATTTTTTACCTCTAATCAAAACAATTTGATTTATTAAGTATTTGTATATTTTGTAATATTTATAATTTTATATTTATAAATAGATATTAAAATCTAAATAATTGTACCATATTAAATTATTATAAAAAATTTATTAAAAAGTTACTCTCAAAACTTAATAATAGAATTCAATAATAAAATATAAAAAATATACAATTCAATTAAATTTCTGACATAATCCATGATATAACAAAATTACTCTCAAAACTTAATAATAGAATTCAATAATAAAATATAAAAAATTATATAATTCAAGTAAATTTCTAACATAATTCATGATTCTTTTTTCCTTTGGAAATAGGGTTTCTTTAATTATTTGGTGAAAATGCACTAAATTTTCTGTTGAAACGCTTATTATGCCAGAAAAACATGAAATACCCTTTTTAAATTTGCACGTTGTTTAAACTTTAAACAAGTAGCAAGTTTTAAAATTTGGCAAAAAGAAATGGATGAATTTTTACATTGAGAGATGTCTTACAATGTCATTTTTGTGTATAGAAAAAATCTATCTTAAATCAAGGAGTTCTTGACATCATAACCTTTCATATATTTAAAAATTATTGATAATACATAATATTAATTATTATTAGCCGATAGGATATTTTGTTTGAAGTTTCCACCGAGATTTTCATCAACCCAACCGCGAATAGGATTTGTCAGCAACGGGGGTTTATTGGGCAGTGGGGAGGCCACCTTTTTTTGTGTGGTGACGTGGTCATTGGTAATTGTGTGGGTTTGTGATGGTTGAGAATGGTGTGTTGGATATGGGGAATGTGAATGACAAGCATTTGTTTGCACAAGGCCCAATGTTCCCTATCATTGCATGATGGCGGCGGATGAAGTAAATGCAATATTGAATGCTAGCATGTGGGAGAGTATACTTTGATGAAGCTGTTGTTAGAGTAAAAGGTAGTGCAACAGGACATCATACATCTTCTAGACATAGCTTCTTGGGATTCGTATCTCACAGAAATATCATCCTTGTTTGTAGAGTCCTATATTGTAGATCTAGAGGATTACTTTGAGGAAATTCATCTCCTCTTTGTTGACAGCCACAAGGTGCTACCACAATAGTGGTTTACACTTTCTAGGAGATCCTGATTTTTGTTAAAATCACATATTTTTAGAAAATATAATGATTTAAGCCTTGAAAATTTCCATTTAAAGGATTCCAATTGAAGAGGGTTTGATCAAACCACCTTAGACGAAGCCCCCTTAGATAAAACCCCACTTGTAATGCCCCGTCATAATAACCTAAGGAATGTTGCAATTGTGTATAAAGGTGAAATAATTTTTTTTTAAAGTAATAATTATTAAGTTAATTAGTTGCATTCATTCATTAAGTTACGCGACGTTACACTACTTTGAGTTTCCATAGACGACTTTAGTATTTCACATTGCATATATTAATTAACATTAACATAAAGATAAAAATTACATAACATTGAATTCCATTCAAGATAATATAAAGTACAAATATGTTTCCTTACATTGCATTTAATGAAATTATACAATACTCATTCATCTGATGAGGTGGATCAAATAATAGTTACAAGTTACAATTACAATGTTCACCTCATAACAATTGAGGGATGTTTTAAAATACAAGATTTACAATTTACAATTATAAAGTACACATAAGTTTCCAAGTGCGAGCTCTCCATCCATGAAGCTCTCAATGCCATGATAACACTGGGGACCCAACAGAGTAAGGTGCACGTTCCACCCAACCATGTGGTACCCATAGGTCCACCCCCCGTGCTAGGAGATAGTCATATGGTTACCTAGACATAATCTACTAACCCTAGACACAAATACATAACTAACTGATGGTTACATTGCTTCTAGATTTAGACAATTGATTATACTACATACACAAGGTTAACTATTATTTTAGGTGGAGTGTCATCACAACATTGCAAAGGTTACCTTGGTGTTTCTTCCTAGGTTCCGACCCCCAACTTGGGTTACCCTAGTAACCTCTTACGAAACCCAGCCCCATTGCAAGCTATTGTAGAATCGAATGTCTTTTGAAGAAACAAGACATCAATTTTCCATTCCAGGCCTTCTCATCTTATACTCAAGACTGAACTAGCTCAAGAGTCATAAGCGAGGCATAATCATCTTGTTAAGAGTTTTATTCTAACTACTATGCTATTTAGTTATCACTGACTTACTAACTCTTTGCAAGTTACCCTGACACCACTTTGTGTGTCGGCCCTTACACAGAGCCACTCCCTTAAACATAACAAGGAAGTTCTAAGTTTACTAACTAGGGTAGACGGAGTGCACAAAATTCAATCACATAATAACAAATGACACACAACAACCATTAAAACTTTTATTCATAAATCAGGTATCATTACACCATATTCTAACACGTGCACAACCCTAGTCAACTCAAGAAATATACACATGAGCAAAAACATCACCCTTCCTATACAGTTCATTCTGGAAGACTTACTATCACAGTTATACCAATCTTTTACAATTGACGTAATAGGGGTAATCATAACTTCACAAATCACTACGGACAAATAAACAATCTATCTTTTGGATTTCCTAAATCCATTTATTGCAATCATTCATCCTAAGCAGCTACTCAAAATAAATAAGATTCAATTTGCAATAATTAAGTAGAACTAATTATTTCATTTCAATTTTCACAATCATGCTCATTAATATAATTCAACTTCCTATTTCAATAAATCAGTTCAAATTCCTCTTCTTATTCATTTGAATGTTATATTTCCTCAAAATCTAGTTAATTATAAATTAACTTTTACTAATACTATTTTTTTTCAAAATCAACAAATAAAAATAATAATAATAATAATAATTATATATATATTATATATTATATATTAAAAATAATAATAATAATAATAACTATATATATATATTATATATATTACATATTAAAAATAATATATAATTTATATAACATATATAATACATATATATTAATTAATATTATATTTTGACAAATTCAAAATTAAATAAAAATTCATTCAAATTTTTTGTTTGCAATCAAATGAAAATGAATTTTTTTTATGACAGCAATTTCCATAGCTGCATACATCCTCCACAGTGGAGGACACATTCCCTGTGGGGCGGCGTTTCCTCCACGGTGCTGTGGAGGGCGCTACCTTTTGGTAGCCGCTCCCCATAGTGTCGTGGTGGGCGCTGCCACACAGCGGCCGCGCCCCCACTGTGGGAGTGGCAGGTTGGGGTTTACCCCAGCACTTCCAAAACAACAAAAAAAAAATGTGAATAAAAAGAATTTCAGAATTTCATTTTTGTTTTTTAATAATCCCTAATAAAACATGGGAAAATTTAACCTTTTAAAAATAAAAATAAATAACAAATTTCCAAACCCCAATATCATCCGTATGGCTATTTTACATAAAATATTACTGTGTAAATAAAAATTTATTTAAAATAAAAACTCATGTACAGACTATATATTTATACAGCACAAAAAATAAATATATACAGTCTTATAAAACAAATCTATTTGTTCAACTGGGTATTTGTAAATGAAAAATTCCTCTCTCAAATTTTTAATATATCCCATAAATACTCAATATTGGGATTTAAATTTTAAAAAAACAAACATTTACTCAAAATCAATTCCCAAATTTTCTTTTCTAAAATTTTCACAGAGGTTTCAAAAAAACTTGTTTTGAATTCTTTCTTTTGTTTAACTATGTTCTTGAAAATTCTTGTAGATAAATAACAAATAACAATAGAAAGATTTTCTACAAGCAATTGCCAAGAAGATGGGATTTAAACAAATTGATTATCTTTTCAAAAACAAAGAAACTAAAATTACAAGAAAAATACCTATTATTTGAAAGCTTCCTGTAGAAGAAAACCTCTTGCCTGTAGTGTACAATTCCATAGGAAAGCTATAACCAACACCAAGAATTTCCCACCAAAGGGATCTTCCACAAGTATACAGTATTTCCAAAATAACATAAACAGAATGTTTTGCAAAAGCTCAGATATTTTTTTCCCCATGAAGAAATTGAATAGCCTTTGTATTTTTCAAATCCCCAGATAATATTTGGAAAAATCCTCAACCAAAAATCATAATTGCACTGGCACACTTGTCGAGAAGTGCAAAATATCTATTAACCACTTCTCGGCAATCTTGCCTTCCAAAATTGCATGCATTTAATTAATTTATTTAAATTTACAATTTCCAAATGCAAAAAATTATTTAATAATAAAGCATGCCATTTCCACAAAAATAATATTTAATTTCAAATAAAACTATTCACATTTAAAACAATTTTAAACAATATTAATTTAATTAACTAATTTATTTAATTAAATAAATTTAACCTTTTAAGATCAAATTATTTAATCAAAAAAACTAATTAATTTCTTAAATAACATGCAAACCAAATATCTTCAACATTTAAAAATTAATTTAAATAACAATAATTTAAAACATAATAAACTATTATTAAAATTAACATTTTTCCTTTCAAGCAATTAAACCAAACAAAAAGTACAAGACAACCTATGACTCTAAACTAAAACAGACGATGTACTATGATCGAGTTATAGACTAGGCTAGGATGAACCAAATTGCTACCTCCCAATCAACATATCCGTTGAGTCTTGACATGCTCAGACCTGAGTAACCAGGTGGAGTTGGGGTCATGTACCTGCAATCCTGCAACCAAGCAATAACATGCTATATATATATATAAACCATTGTACAGGCACACCGTGCGGAGAAAATCATGGATATTAGAGGGCACTCGCAAGTGAGTGATGCGATTTCGTTCTCCACACCAATACACGTCACATCAAACTGACGAATAAAATAACTGTTAGTCCATCATAAACATATACATGTAGCAATAACATCTGAAAGTAAACATCTACGCTATAACAAAGCATATCAAAAAACAATAATCACCATACAATGTATCATGTCACAGAATAAATCCACTGTCGCTCAAAACTAGCGATCAAAATATCCAAAAAAAGTACCATAGTCTAACAGTGTGAAAACATATAAGTAGAAAACATAAGCATAAATGGAGGGGTACTACATCCTCCCCCCCTAGGATTAGGCTTGCTCCTGAAAGCCTGTGAACAGATAGGGATAAAGTTCCCTCGTGCATGTCGCATCCTCCCAAGTAGTAGAAGCCTCATGGCTAGGATCCCATTGGACCCTCACCTGATCAATGTCTCGACCAATGAGATCAAGCGTCTGATGCTGTAGAATGACCATGAGCTCCAAAGCTAGCTGCTCGTCCTCTACCTGTAACGCATTCCAATCAAGTACATGAGATATATCGGGATGATATGGTCTAAGAACTGATACATGAAAAACATCATGAATATGTGACAAACTGGGTGGTAAGGCGAGTCGATACGCCACGGGACCAATCTTCTCTAAGATCTCAAATGGCCCAACGAAACGAGGTGCAAGCTTAGAGCCTTTTCCATAACGGATTGGACACTTTCGTGGTCGCACTCGAAGAAACACTCTATCACCAACAACAAACTGTTAGTCTATCCTATGCGCATCGGCATATTTCTTTTGCCTATCCTGTGCTACTATCAAATGTTCTCTAATATAGTCAACCTGTTGCTCCATGTCTCAAAGCATCTTAGGTCCAAGTAATACTCTATCCTCTAGTCAATCCCAACTCAATGGAGTTCGACGAGGACGACCGTATAATGCCTAAAATGGTGGCGTACCTATAGAACTCTGATATCTGTTATTATAAGTGAATTCTACTAAATACAGATAATCCTCCAAATGTGATTGTTGGTCCATTACGTACATTCTAAGCATATCCTCTAATATTTGGTTAACTCTCTTTGTTTGTCCATCAGTTTGAGGATGATTCACTGAACTAAAGTTCAACTGTGTTCCTAGAGCATGTTGTAATGAAGTCCATAGGGCTGAAGTAAATACAAGATCTCTATCAGAAATAATCCCACGAGGAATCCCATGCAATCTAACTATGTCCTCCATAAATATCCTAGCTACGGATGAAGCATTGTATGATGATCATACTGGTGAAAAGTGAGCTACTTTAGTCAATCGGTCAATAGTTACCATAATGGCATTATGTCGACGTGATGACGTAGGTAACCCTACAATAAAGTCAATGGATATAATATCCCATTTCCATTTAGGAATGAGATGTAGCTGCAATAATCCCGCAGGATGTTGATGCTCAGTTTTGACTCACTAGCATTCAAGACATCTCGATACATAATCGGCAATATCACATTTCATACCAGGCCAGAAATATAATTGCCGAAGATCAGCATGCATTTTCTTGACACCTAGATGAGCTAAGTATGGAGCTCGATGAGCTTCAGTCATAATTAATGTATGAAGACCCTCGAAAAGTGGTACATAAATTCAACCTAAATGCCGTAATATACCATCTGGTTCTAGGACATACCCTGTAAATCAACCTTCTAAAGGTCTACTAGATTCAATTTCGGACCTTACTTCTTGATACAATCTATCATTAGGAAGTGTAGTTAATATTTGACCTCTCAAATCTACTTCAAGAGTAGTAGTAGAGATCTCATGTCAACGACGACTAAGAACATCAGCCACTACATTCTCTTTTCCTTGAACATATTTCACTTCGAAATCATACTCACACAAGAACTCCATCCACCGTCTCTGCCTAGCATTCAAGTTAGGTTGCGTAAAAATGTATTGCAAGCTACGGTGATCAGTATGAAGTTCAAAACAATGTCCTAATAAGAAATGCCTCCACCGAACTAATGCATGTACTACCGCAGCTAGTTCAAGATCATGAGTAGGATAGTTTAATTCGTGACCCTTGAGTTTGCGAGACTCATATACAATCACACGCCCATCTTGCATCAAAACTATTCCCAAACCCTCTAAGGATGCATCCATGCATACTACAAAATCCTTAGTAGGATTAGGAACAATCAGTATAGGCACATTAGTTAACTTTTCTTTAAGTGTCTAAAAAGCCAACTGACACTGCTCTATCCAAACAAATTTCTTCCCTTTCCTATGAAGAGAAGTAATAGGATGGCTGATTCTAGAAAATCCCTCAACAAACCGCCTATAATAACTAGCTAGACCCATAAAACTATGAACTTCACCTACATTAGTAGGCGCAGGTCAATCTACAATAGCTTGAATCTTTGAAGGATCCACATCAATACCTTTTCCAAATATCACATGTCCAAGATATTTAATCTTAGTTTGGAAGAAGTCACACTTCTTCAGGTCTGCATACAATTGATTTTCCCTTAAACATTGCAATACCTGTCTCAAATGTTCTTCATGTTTCTCGAATAAATCAAAATATCATCGAGAAATACAAGGAAAAAGCGATCAAGGTATGTACAACAAACACCATTCATTAGACTCGTGAATACTAATGGTGCATTCGTTAACACAAATGGTACTACTGTGAATTCGTAGTGCCCATAACAAGTTCGAAAAGCAGTTTTATGAATGTCTGCTTTGGCTATACGCAATTGATGGTAACCATATTTCAAATCAATTTTAGAGAACACATTAGCTCCCTTAATTTGATCAAAAATATCATTGATTCTAGGCAAAGGATAACTATTCTTAATCGTAACCTTGTTCAATTGACAATAGTCTATACACAATCTAAGTGATCCGTCCTTCTTCTTTACGAAGATAACGGGTGCTCCCCAAGGGGAAACACTAGGATGAATGAAACCCTTTTCTAAAATTTCCTCTAACTAGATACGAAGTTCCTCTAACTCTTGAGTCATCATTCTATATGGAGCTTTAGATATAGGCTCAGCTCCAGGAACTAGGTCAACTCTAAAGTCAATATCCCTCTTCGGTGGCATTCTAGGTATGTCATAGGGAAACACGTCAGCGAATTCCCTAAGAATAGGATGATCATCAAGAGATACATCTCAACTCTCACCTTCTTCTAAATTAGTAACTGTTGTTGCAAACAATTGACATCCCTGACGAAGACATCTCTTTAATTGCATAGCAGATATCATCCGCAAAGAGATAGGTCTTTGAATACCTAAGATTTACACTTTCGCACCTAAATCATTAATGCAACTAACTGTCTTAAGTCGACAATCAATCACAGCATGATGAGATGCTAGCCAATCCATACCTAGAACTATGTCATACGATCCTAAGGGTGTAACATATAAATCTACTAAGGTAGTTAATGTACCAATTTTAAGTTCACAATTATGAACTAAGTTTTCTACTACTACTTTCACCCCTGAGGAAAATTCAACTTGCCACTTACCACCTTGCTTTACCACCACAAGACCACAATGGTCTACGATGGTCGGTGAAATAAAGGAGTCGGTAGCTCCGGAATCAAAAAGTATAGAAACACTAACACCATGTAACTTACCTGAAGTCTCGACCACTATGTTCTGGTGATCAGCTTGGCAGTCATTAACCATAGCATATACTATATGTGATTGTCCTACATCACCCACTGTAGGCTCTAAAACTGTAGGTCGAGGCCCAAAACTAGTAGAACCTCTGATCGGACACTGTCTAGCTATGTGTCCCTGCTGCCCACATGAGTAACAACCTGTGCCTCTACCGAATCCTCTGCCACCCAAAGGTGCATTGGATTGTTGGAAACTACCCCTACTGACAGTAGACTAAGCACTCTGCGCAAGCTAATCCTACCTATTGCGCTTGTTACACCACCAGTTGCGACCCTTTCCTGTTTGAGGACTATTACTTTGTTATGGTTGTGGATTATTGTTCTTTTGAGGTGTACATTGTTGTTGTTGCTACCCACCCTTTGTGGGTGTTTGTTGGTTCCTAGAGGAACCTCCTGTTTGTGCTTGTCCACCCCGTGGACTAAAACCTACTGCAGGAGCACTACCAATCTACACTCATGTGTCACCTAATGCCATAACAAGGTTCTCCTCCACTATGCGAGCCTTCTCCACTGCAACTTCCATAGTGTTTGGCTCAAAGACTCTGACACCACCACTAATGCATCCGTTTAAACCCCTAATGAAGTGTTATACTAGCATAGGCTCATCATCACCAATACCAGCATACTGCTTGAGTTCATAGAATCTACGTTCATATTGCTCAACAGAAAGAGCCAACTGACGTAGATCATGGAACTCATCAGCCCGTCACTGCCTCTAGTGTTCTGATAGGAACCGTGCTCTAAACCTCTCGAGAAACATCTCCCAAGACACTGACGCAATATCCAAATGGAGCTTCTGCTCCTCCAGGCGCCACCAAGTAGAGGCAAATCCTCTCAGATGCATGATAGCGCATCTCACACGGGTATTACTACCATAAGGGCGCATGGTGAAGCATCTACCCAAATCCAGTAGCTAGGTCTCTGCCTCTAAGCCACCTCCCATACCATCAAAGGTAGGAGGGCATGCCCTCTATAAATCCCTCATGTGTCCTGCAATAATAGCATCCTGATGCACTATATCATCTACTCTTCTAGGAGATCTATCTCTCTCTCTGAAAACCTCCTACTCAACATTTTGTCTAGGTCCAAGTTGAGCTAGGACCTCCTCTAATAAAGGACGTATCTATGAACCCTCTACTCCTGACTGTTTGGGATTCTGTCCCTAATTCCTCTGATCTAACTGTTCTGCCTGATCACTGTGATGAGGGCTCAAAGGGGGACTAACCTGAGGGATTGGCCCTCGGCCTCCACCTCAACCTCTACCATGACCTCTTCCACCTCACCTAGGCATGTTCCTACACATAACAATAACGAGTCTTAGATACTATTCAACCAAGGCTAACAGTTTGCGACACTATGTACTAGTTCAACCTAATGGGCTCGCAATTACCCAGAGCGTCCAGTGTTTGTAACCTTGGCTCTGATACCAATCTGTAATGCCCCATCATAATAACATAAGGAATGTTGCAATTGTGTATAAAGGTGAAATAATTTTTTTTTTGAAAGTAATAATTATTAAGTTAATTAGTTGCATACATTCATTAAGTTACATGACGTTACACTACTTTGAGTTTCCATAGACGACTTTAGTATTTCGCATTACACATATTAATTAACATGAACATAAAGATAAACATTACATAACATTGAATTCCATTCAAGATAATATAAAGTACAAATATGTTTCCTTACATTGCATTTAATGAAATTATACAATACTCATTCATCTGATGAGGTGGATCAAATAATAGTTACAAGTTACAATTACAATGTTCACCTCATAACAATTGAGGGATGTTTTCAAATACAAGATTTACAATTTACAATGATGAAGTACACATAAGTTTCCAAGTGCAAGCTCTCCATCCATGAAGCTCTCGATGCCATGATCAAACTGGGGACCCAACAGAGTAAGGTGCACATTCCACCCAACCATGTGGTACCTGTAGGTCCACTCCCCATGCTAGGAGATAGTAATATGGTTACCTAGACATAATCTACTAACCCTAGACACAAATACATAGCTAACTAATGGTTACATTGCTTCCAGATTTAGACAATTGATTGTACTACATACACAAGGTTAACTGTTATTTTAGGTGGAGTGTCATCACAACGATGCAAAGGTTACCCTGGTGTTTCTTCCTAGGTTCCGGCCCCCAACTTGGGTTACCCTAGTAACCTCTTACGAAACCCGACGCCATTGCAAGCTATTGTAGAATCGAATGTCTTTTGAAGAAACAAGACATCGTTTTTCCATTCTAGGCCTTCTCATCTTATACTCAAGACTGAACTAGCTCAAGAGTCATAAGTGAGGCATAATCATCTTGTTAAGAGTTTTAATCTAACTACTATGTTATTTAGTTATCATTGACTTACTAACTCTTTGCAAGTTACCCTAACACCACTTTGTGTGTCGGGCCTTACACAGAGCTACTCCCCTAAACATAACAAGGAAGTTCTAAGTTTTCTAACTAGGGTAGATGGAGTGCACAAAATTCAATCACATAATAACAAATGACACACAATGGCCATTAAAACTTTTATTCATAAATCAGGTATCATTACACCATATTCTAACATGTGCACAACCCTAGTCAACTCAAGAAATATACAGATGAACAAAAACATTACCCTTCCTATATAGTTCGTTCTGGAAGACTTACTATCACAATTATACCAATCTTTTACAACTGACGTAATAGGGGTAATCATAACTTCACAAATCACTACATACAAATAAACAATCTATCTTTTCGATTTCCTAAATCCATTTATTGCAATCATTCATCCTAAGTAGCTACTCAAAATAAATAAGATTCAATTTGCAATAATAAAGTAGAACTAATTATTTCATTTCAATTTTCACAATCATGCTAATTAATATAATTCAACTTCCTATTTCAATAAATCAGTTCAAATTCCTCTTCTTATGCATTTGAATGTTATATTTCCTCAAAATCTAGTTAATTATAAATTAACTTTTACTAATACTAATTTTTTTTAAAATCAACAAATAAAAATAAAAATAATAATAATAATAATAATAATATATATATTATATATATATTATATATTAAAAATAATAATAATAATAATTATTATTATTATTATATATATATTATATATTAAAAATAATATATAATTTATATAACATATATAATACATATATATTAATTAATATTATATTTTGACAAATTCGAAATTAAATAAAAACTCATTCAAATTTTCTGTTTGCAAACAAATGAAAATAGATTTTTTTTATGACAACAATTTCCATGGCCACGTACATCCTCCACAGTGGAGGACGCGTTGCCTGTGGGGCGGTGTTTCCTCCACAGTGCTATGGAGGGCGCTGCCTTTTGGCAGCCACTCCCCATAGTGCCATGGTGGGCGCTGCCACACAAGGGCTGCGCCCCCATTGTGGGAGCAGCGGGGTTGGGGTTTACCCTAGCCCTTCCAAAACAACAAAAAAAAAATGCGAATAAAAAAAATTTCAGAATTTCATTTTTGTTTTTTAATAATCCCTAATAAAACATGGGAAAATTTAACCTTTTAAAAATAAAAATAAATAACAAATTTCCAAACCCCAATATCGTCCGTATGGCGATTTTACATAAAATAGCACTGTGTAAAAATAAAATTTATTTAAAATAAAAACTCATGTACAGACTGTATATTTATACAGCACAAAAAATAAATATATACAGTCTTATAAAACAAATCTATTTGTTCAACTGGGTATTTGTAAATGAAAAATTCCTCTCTTCAATTTTTAATATATCTTAGAAATACTCAATATTGGGATTTAAATTTTAAAACAACAAACATTTACTCAAAATAAATTCCCAAATTTTCTCTTCTAAAATTTTCACAGAGGTTTCAAAAAAACTTGTTTTGAATTCTTTCTTTTGTTTAACTACGTTCTTGAAAATTCTTGCAGACAAATAACAAATAACAATAGAAAGATTTTCTACAAGCAATTGCCAAGAAGATGGGACTTAAACAAACAAATTATCTTTTCAAAAACAAAGAAACTAAAATTACAAGAAAAATACCTGTTATTTGAAAGCTGCCTGTAGAAGAAAACCTCTTGCCTATAGTGTACAATTCCCAAAAGCTTCTCCAAAGAAAACCCCAAATCCACAGGAAAGCTATAACCAACACCAAGAATTTCCCACCAAAGGGATCTTCCACAAGTATATAGTATTTCCAAAATAACATAAACAGAAATTTTTGCAAAAGCTCAGATATTTTTTTCCCCGTGAAGAAATTGAATAGCCTCTGTATTTTTCAAATCTCTAGATAATATCCGACAAAATCCTCAACCAAAAATCATAATTGCACTGGCACACTTGTCGAGAAGTGCAAAATATCTATTAACTACTTCTCGGCAATCTTGCCTTCCAAAATTGCATGCATTTAATTAATTTATTTAAATTTACAATTTTCAAATGCAAAAAATTATTTAATAATAAAGCATGCCATTTCCACAAAAATAATATTTAATTTCAAATAAAACTATTCACATCTAAAACAATTTTAAACAATATTAATTTAATTAACTAATTTATTTAATTAAATAAATTTAACCTTTTAAGATCAAATTATTTAATCAAACAAACTAATTAATTTCTTAAATAAAATGCAAACCAAATTTCTTTAACATTTAAAAATTAATTTAAATAACAATAATTTAAAACATAATAAACTATTATTAAAATTAACATTTTTCCTTTCAAGCAATTAAACCAAACAGAAAAGTACAAGACAGTCTATGACTTTGAACTAAAACAGACGATGTACTATGACTGGGTTATAGGCTAGGCTAGGATGAACCAAACTACTACCTCCCAATCAACATTTCCGTTGAGTCTTGACATGCTCAGACCTGAGTAACTAGGTGGAGTCGGTGTCATGTACCTGCAATCCTGCAACCAAGCAATAACATGCATATATATATAAACCATTGTACAGGCACACCGTGCAGAGAAAATCACAGATATCACAGGGCACTCGCAAGCGAGTGATGTGATTCCGTTCTCCACACCAATACACGTCACATCAGACTGACAAATAAAATAACTGTTAGTCCATCATAAACATATACATATAGCAATAACATCTGAAAGTAAACATCTACGCTATAACAAAGCACATTAGAAAACAGTAATCACCATACAATGTATCATCATGTCATAGAATAAATCCACTGTCGCTCAAAACCAGTGATCAAAATATCCAAACAAAGTACCATAGTCTAACAGTGTGAAAACATATCAGCAGAAAACATAAGCATAAATGGAGGGGTACTACATGGCTAGTTTTAAACCATACCTATAATGGAGTCTCCTTTACACCATTCAAAATGTTGATAAAAAACAACTTTTTATTTACCTTTTGGGGGATCATATGAATTCATTTAAAATTTATTTTTTTGTAATTTATTTATCTTGTGAATGTAGTTTTTTCACTAAAAAAGAAGCACTCTATTATACACATGTGGAAAAATAGCAGATTATCAAAAAAAAGAGAAAAATATGAGTGCATTAGATATTGAAGTTCTTGATCCAACAAAAAAATAAAAAATTGAATTTTGATACATACAAAAAAAGTTATGCATTATATGGTCACGCTATGTTTGAATTGTAATTAGTTTGCCTTTGAAACTTGATTAAAGAAAAAAATATTCAATAAAAAACTATCTAACCAAGTGGAAGCACTAGATATCAAAGTTACAAATCTAAATTTGAAATAATTAGAATTTTATCCTTCATGGAAAAAAAGTTATACGTTATACAGTGAGCGTCACTTTTTAAAAATGTTTTTTGAAAAAAAACTAGTTTTTGAGGGAGATGGAAAAATAAGTGCAATCTGACTCCAAATTTTTTGAAAAAAAAATATTTAGAATCTACAGAAAAAATGTCATGAAACTCTAGTTTACATCATCTTCAAATTCCCCACGGTTTAGCCGCTATAGGTGCCCGAAAGTGAATATTTAGTTAAAAAAATTTATTTCAGTGTCGAGTTTGGCCAAAAATTGCAAACCACTATTGTGGGATCACCCCATGCATCACCGTTGTTGGCTCATCATGTTCATCATCTTTGGAGCATGTGCTTCATCAATCTTCACAGGTTTCAAGATTGGATTTTTCTCTTTCAAACTTGAGGACAATTGAGCAGTTTTCAGAGACACCTACCATTTGGATTTGGATTCAAGATTCACCCATGTTTTTGGGTTTTGCTTCACATTTCATTAGTTGGCCTATTTCTTCCTAAGGGGAGAAATGTTGTTTGTAGGGAGTGGATCATATTTTGTCTTCATATGTTTGCCAATGATATAAGAGTTAATTCTTTGTGGGGGGGACTCATATCCTATTTTTCTCTCTCCTATGGTGGGAACATATTTTTTACTTGTGTGATAGAAGCAGTTCTTGGGGGGTCATGTTGAGTCCTTCTATCTCTCTTCTTCTTTCACTCTTGTTTTTCATCTCCTTTTGGAGAGGAGTTTTTCCCATTGGGTTTTCTCCTTTACTTCACTTTATAGAGATTTGGATGTGATTGGGTACCTGATCAGGCCTAGTTGCTGGGACCCAAGTTTTCTTTCTAGCTTGTAGTTGCATTTCTTTTGATGCATTTAGTTTGTAGCTACTCCCTAAGTTCATCTTAAAGGGGGGTGTTAGAGTAAAAGGTTTATTACTTAAAATTATTTTAATTAAGTTACCTTTTATATTTCTCTTAAGATAAACTTAGTTTGCATTTTGTAGTCATTTAATAATTATTCTAATTATTAAATGCATCCCTTTTAGGTTTCACTTTAGGGTTTCTTGATCTCCTTCATAAGGATTTATCTCATTGTATTATGCTCTCTCTGATTAATGAATTTTTAGCTTTCAAAGCACCTTTTGCTTTTTTGTCTCCATCTCCTCCTTTCTGTGACAAGTTATTTGCATGCAGGTGATCTTTAGGGTCTATGAAGTTCGCTTTCTCAACTTCTATAATTGTATTGTTGGAAGAGCCATTGTGGTGTTGGTTTAATAGTAGGCTATTGTTAAATTCATTGCATGTGGCTCCATTTTTTAGTAGGTTGGAGGGTTGAAAATTGTTGAGCTACAAAATCAATAAGTCGGTTTGCATTGGTTTTTTGCAAAACTGAATTTATTGTTTCTTTCATTCTCTACTTATTGTCCATTTTGATAGTAGATTTGAGGGTTTGAACACTAATGTGCTACATAATGTGCAATGAAATATTTTGATTAAGTTGCATTGTCGAAAGAGCCATTGTGGTGTCGGGTTGACAGTGAACTATTGTAAGATTTGTTGCCTACGGTTCCCTGGTTTGTTCCATAGGGGAAGATTTCACTACTTTTTGTGTCAGATTGGAAGGTTTTAAAGCTATCGTTTTCCGCAATTTGTAAGTCATTTTAGATGGGTGTTTTGTATAGATTATTTTTGTTGTCTGGATTTTGTAAGTTGTTTTGCATGGATGTCTAGCATTATCATTTTTTGTAGATGGAGAAATTGTCGTTAAATCTTTTTTTGTTTCGTCATGAAATATGGTTAGGTTTTGTAATTTTTTTGTTGCTCGTTTATTGTTTGTAGTTATCTCTATGGATTTTTGGGCTTATACCTATTACCATGGGAGCAATGGGTTGGTAATTTTATTTCCCAATTCCAAATTAAGATAGGAGTGATTGTATATATATGGATATACAGAGGGCTTGTTATTTGTTTGAAGTTTCTAATGGGATTTTCATCAGTCAGGCCTTGAATAGTATTTGTTGTGTAATCGACGTGTTACAATTTCTCTGTTTCTCTATAATATTGAATTCCAACGAATGTAGCTCAAATTTTGTGTGCAATGTGTGAGGAGGTATATTGATTAAGTTGCATTATCGAAAGATCCATTGTGTTGTTGGTTTCATAGTGGACTATTGTAAAATTAAATCATTGGCCTCTGCTCTATTTTATGGAAGATTGGAGAGTTTTAAAACTATGGCGCTGCACAATGTGTAGGTCATTTTACTTGGGTGTTTTGCATAAATGGTTTATTTATTGTTTATGTTAAAAGAAAATTCTCTAGAATTTGTAAGTTTTTTTCCATGGATGTCTACTGTTATGGTTTTGTATGGATGAAGAAATCTCAAATATATAGATATGTAGAGTGTTTGTTATTTTTTTGAAGTTTCTGATAGGATTTTCATCAGCCGAGCTGTGAACAAGATTTGTTTATGTTTAACCTCAAAGACAAAAACATATAACAAGAATATATTAACAATAAATTAATCATCTATGCAAAACACCCATGTAGAAAAGAGTATAACCTGACAAACTTGATTGAAAATTCGAGTTGCATCACCTCACACTAAATATTATAGAGAAATAGAGAAATTCTAAAAGAGGTATTAGAATAACACTAATGTAGGTTGAGTCTCGATTAAGTGTGTATATGTATATGTATAAATATATATGTGTGTGTGTATGTGTATATATATATATATATATTGTAAGGAAAGTAAAGGTGTGGAAACAACTCTCCTAACATCAAAACCTCAGGGAAGAATGTAGAGACTCTTTTAAATTTTACAATTATAGTCTAATTAAGATGCACTTGAAATAGGTAATAGAAATAGAGAAATATACACACACATATGATCACCAGATTTACGTTGGAAAACCCTTACGGGAGAAAAACCCACCACACCAAGAGAAGTCACTTTGTATTACACTAACAAATAATTACATACAGAGTTCTGACTTATCTTTTTGATGTCAGATTACAGCAGCTTTCACAATGATCAAACTTGTATAGGAACCTTCAAGTTACTATCTTTACATAATAGAAATCACTCTAATACAATTCAAACTATTCACCCAATTGTTCTTCAAACCAACCGAACCTCTGCAAAATTATAGAATGTATTCATAATGTTCCTATCTATCGAGCTTCCTCACAGAATTGCCACAATGGTCCAACTACTAGCGGTTCCCATTCGGCTTCTCCTATTGGTCCAACACAAGCCATGTAGATGGTCATCACTCGGTCAAAAGAATTCAAACTTTGTTGGCATCTCAGTGAGACACTAATAGTGTCTCCCCAATGCCACAAAGTCTTCACTATCGATGTCGCCAAGAGTCATTTCCATCGACAAGAGGTTCCACCGAGCTTACAACTTGTATCGACCTCGGCATGCATATCGGTGAGACTATCACTCTTTGCCAAGACATCCCATCAAGCCTTCAATTTATTCTGAAGCATCCAATAGTTGATGAGACTTATTGCTTTTTCCAAGACATCCCAATGAAGTCTCAAGTCATATTGAGTGCCAAACAACTATTGGCAAGACATATCACTATCGCCAGGAGATTACATTGATGTTCAACAGTTACTCCGAAGTATTCAATAGTCGGCAAGACTATCATCCTTCACTGAGAGTTCACTCTGAAGACTTTAAGTTACATCAAGCACCGAATGGTCGGCAAGAATTACCACTCTTGTTGAGAGTTCTTATCGAGTTCACCAAGTTACCCCAAGACCACTAGTCGCCAAGAGTCATATTGAGAATAAACTACAACATTGGTGAGACATTAACACATCACCCAGACTTCTTACCGAACATCCTCATGTTATACCGATGTATACTGTCAGTGAGACAAAGCAACTATCGCTAGCAGTTTATCACGAAACCTCTAAGTTACCACGAAGACACAAAGTGAATGCTATCAGCGAGACATTAGCTATCGCTGGGACTTCACACCGAACTAAGCCTTTTGGCCAAGGGTGACCTCCTCGATATATGATATGAATGGCCTGTTGGCCAAAGATCTCCACATGGTAAGAGGTCACACCGAACATAACATGTCACACCGAAGACTCCAATGTGTAACCGTTTGGCAAGACTTCTACAAGGTCACATCGACCTATACAAAACACAATGTTTTAAAGCTACTTGTTGGCTAGACCCAAAGCATACCACACTGACTTGGCTCCAATAGAGGTTTCAGCCTATGATGATTGAGACATATATTTCTAACATATATATATACACACACATATGTGTACATACATATATTTTGTCACGAGTTTTGTGGCACACCAGTGTTAAAACCCTCAAACTTGCTACCAAAGGGAACAATAAGTAGAGTTGGAAAATCAAATTCGTTGATGGGTTGATGTATTGTATGTATGTATATGTATATGTATGTATATGTATATATATATATACATATATATATATATATATATATATATACATATATATATATATACATATATATATATATATGTATGTATGTCTGTATGTATGTATGTGCATGTGTATAGATATGTATATATGGATAAATATATGTATGCATGTTTTACTAATAGCTCTATTACAATTCCCCCATTTTTGTATAATACGGAATGGCAGATAATCCAACTCTTTTTATATAGAGACATATAGCAAGAAGAGATTAACAATAAATTAATTATTTATTCAAAACACCCATGTATAAAAGAGTATAACCCCACAAGCTTCATTGAAAATGAAAACCACATGTGTATGGTATGAAAGATGCAAAGAGTATATATATGAGTCTACATATGTATATATATGTATGTATGCATATATATGTGTTAGTGGTTTCATGTAGCCCTAAACCCAATAGATAGATAGCTAGAATTCCTCCTATGGTAATGGCTTCAATGCCAAAGATATACACAGATGATGAAAAGATTCTTTCAATATTTAGTGTTGTGTATGGACAACTAGGTGATGTATTCTTATTCTTCTATGGGATAACTATTTTTTTATTCTTTGCATGAGAAGAGCTTATAAGATCTATAAAACCAACTACTTTGAACATAATCTCAATGATTATATACATATATATTTGCAAAAGACCTACAAGAATAATACTAGACAACCACCAAAGTAATTTTACCTCCAATTTGCTAATGCTTTCATACAATGCTAAACCCTACACATAGATAACTACAATTACTCCCATGGTAATGGCTAGAATGCCAAAGATACACAGAAAATCAAAACAATAGACCAATAGTGTACAAATAACCAACCCTAACCATATTTTTTGACGGAAGAAGGAAGCTTTAAGTGCAATTTTTGTATCCATATAAAACGATAATCTCTTATAAATCTGTGAAATGGGTATACACACAAACATAAAAAAAAATAGGCCAATATTTAAGTACAATTTCTCTTAAGGTAATAGGTATGTATATTTTATACATATATGTACACATATACATACATATATATATGAATATATTGTAAACTCAAGTTGCATTGTTTGGGATTAAATATTATAGAGAAATAGGAAAATTGTAAAAAAAACTTTAAGGAAAACACCAGAAAATGACATACATCTAATTCGTGAGTATCATCCTAATAGCTCTAACAACTATTACATAGACTTCTTGTCTTGTACCAATATGTTGTGTCATACTCTTTTCCTTGTTGTCCAACTTTCATATAATGTGCATAGTTTTTGATAGGCGCTTGCTCGGGATGTGAGTGGGTTTATCCCTGTGCATTTTTCATCTTCTACCCATTACCATAGGAGGAATTGTAGTTGAACCTTCTTTGTTTGCTCAATAAATATGCTTAGGGTTAGTATTTTTTATTGCCCTACATTTATTTTTTTGGCTATCTATTTGCATCAGTGTTGTTGGATGCATTAACATAGGACCATTTGAAGATTATGAACATAATGGATATAAAATTAGTTTGGTAGTTGGTAACTATTATTATTTCTAATGGGTATGTGCAGGATCATCATGGAAAAAATAGGCCCTTAAGTGGCAAAAATTCATAAAAATCAGAGTTGGAAACTTGACGTAAAAGTTTGAATAAGTTATCTATATTATTTCAAAAATATGTAAGAATAGAATCTATAGAACGTTTAATGTAGTTTCTAAACTACTAGGTTTATTTAAAAAATAAAAAATCTATTTGGTGAAAATTTGAAATTTCAATGCAGTAGTACTTAAATTTCAGGGAAAAAATAAGTAGGTGTCGGTATGGCCACCCTAACCACAATAAAATGATTATATTTTTTTATAATATTTTTGATATAAGTATAGGACTCATGTCCCAATGTGATACATATTTTTTTGTAATCTTTTTCCAAGTAAATAATTAATTATGATTTTTTTATTACAACTTTTAAAAAATATAAAAACCCACATGTCTGACCACCTTAACTCGGTCAAAACTTCATGCAATTCAATTTTTTTTAATCCTATAGTATGTGAAGCATAGAACGTGATGCATGTTTTAGATTAAAAAAATGTGATACCATTTGAAAAAAATAGATATTTTTCAATCAACCTATCAATCAGGACTTTAGTCGTAATTCAAATAGAAAATGAATAATAATTATTTATTAAATTCAAAGTAAAGCATAATTTATATTGATGGGAAGTTGAGAATCTCCTTAAAAAACCCTTTTCGTTTCATCAATTTTGGATTAAAAAAATTGTCAGCCACAGACCCTACACATACCCGATCATATCACCACTTTTTTGCCCATTATGATCTAACACATACCCTAATATCTCTTTTATTTGTTCAATTTATCTATTTGAACTTTCAAGCAGGTTCCCTATCGGCTTGGCCAAGATTTTTTATGCAATAGCTCTTTTGCAAATTATCTATTTGACTACAAAAATTATTACAAGTTGATGTAGCTCTAATTGTTGATTAAGCTTGTGCCATTGTGGGGAGGCTATGCAAATTATTGGCACTCATTGGATTTATGAATTCTATTTAATATGGGTTTCATATCAAACAATGTAGCTTCAAATTTGAATTGACAAACCAAGTTTTACTCAGCCTACTTGCCTTCTATGAGAATGTCTAGTGTGGGTTCCAACTCATCTGTGATCTAGCTATGATTTTTAGCTTTCCTTTTAATAGTTATTTTGCAATTTGTTGATTTTGTCTATAATATTTAGTGGGAAATAATGTTGCTTGAATTTTCAATTGAGAAAGCAACTTAAAGGATGTGTCTTCAATATTTACCTGTAAAGGATGTAGGTTGAATCTTGTGTCAATATGTTTCAAATTTTGTTTTCTGCCTATAAGTTCAAATAAATCGGCATTGTTTTTTTACATAGAAAGATGTAGGGTCCCCAAAATGCAAGTAAGCATCCAGACTAGATTTTCCCTTAGCTAACTGGTTGAGAAGGCTTCAAATTCAACCCTTTTGCTTCCTATACTAATGCCAAACTTTGAAGTAGACAATATGGTATAATAAACCAAAAAGGTTTGAATTTGTAGCCTTCCCAATTGGTTAATTGAGGGGGAAAACAATTTGGATGTTTCTTGTCTTCATAAATTCGAAGCTCAAGAGTTACATGGTGATAAAAAAAATACTATACACAATTATTTAGATATAGTCATGTGTATATAAACACATATATACATATGTACACATGGATACATATATATGCTTATATGTGTGTGTTTGTAAATGTGTTCATAAAGGGGAACTTCAATGCATATATGTACTTAATTATTTCTACACATATATACATGCATATATTATACATTCAAGCTCTATTATTTTCCCATTAAATAGTATAGATAGATAGGCAAATCATAAAAGAACTATTAGGAAATGACTGAAGCACGACATATGTTTGATTCTTTAGTAATGGTTTTTGTTTCTTGTGTTATTAAGGGAGGAAAATATATTGATTAATTTGCATTTCCAAAAGAGCCAAGTGGAGCTTCTTTAAAATAATAGTATTGTAAGAATCGTCTTGGCTCTCTTGTCTAACAAAATAGAGGCTTACTAAACTATTGTGTGATGGAATTTTTAAGTCATTTTGCATTGGTATTTTGCATGGATATTTTGCCCATAATATTGAATACCAAGCAATGTAGGTTGAATCTACAATTAAGGCTACACGATGTTATATGCATATTTGGAAAGATTATTGCACCATATGATTCTTTTCATAACATAGTAAAATTTACAATCTACATAAATACATATATATAGAAAAAATAAAATCTTGCATGCACACACATATAAGCATCCTAAAAGATAGAGAGATACATATGAGGGTATATGCATTTGCATTTATTATTGTTATTCTTCTTGATGTATCCCCTGGTGTTTGCATACAATTAAAAGTGAATTTATATTCTTCTTGTTGTATCTCATCTTCTTTAAACAGTATTAAAAGTGGAATGGTTATAAATTGATATTGGTAAGTTGTGTACCAATTAGCATCTAGATGTTATAGTACACTAATCTTTTTTTTTTAATTGTGAAATAGAGTTGTCAATTAGTGAACTCAAATTACAACATTGTGTCACTGCAAATAAGCTTGTAGAACTATGCCTACAAAATCGGGCTTTGTGGATGGGTTCACAAAGGCCCCCAATATTGATTTGTTGCTAGCCCATGTTGGTCTCTCCATAGAGTCTAGATCTAAAGGCATGGCCACCCGACCTTTAGATCCTAATTCGGTAAGTATGGTTTCACTTTATCTTGTACTTGTTGCAAATTTGGTGTTATTGTTTCCAATTCTCTTCGCTTCTAGGTGTACGTCTACATAGGCCATCTTGACAAAGCATATAGATGTGGAACTAGATATGCATTCCTATTTTATAGCATATAAAAGGATTGCTTTGATGTATATGTATATATTTATGTATATGTATGTATATGTATATGTATGTCTATGTGTATATATGTCTATGTATATACATATATATATGTATATGTATATGTATGTGTATGCTTGTATATGTATATGTATGTATATGTATGCATGTATGCATATGTATATGTATATGTGTATGTATATATGCATGTATATATACATATGTGTATGTCTATGGATATGCAAAAACAAATACTACAATATGATAGATTAGATATGAGGACAACATATTTTTCGCTTCTACTATGAAATGAATGGCACAATGGCTCTTTTGACAGTGAAACCTAATGAAAATATAGGTTTTGACACTGTAACAATCAATATTATATATATATATATGTATATGTATATGTATATGTATATGTGTATATATGTCTATGTATATATATATATGTATATGTATGCATATATGTATATATGTATATATGCATATGTATATGTATATGTATATGTATGTATATGTATATATATGTACATGTATGTATGTGTATGCATGTATTCATATGTATATGTATGTGTGTATGTATATGCATGTGTATGTATATGCATATGTATATGCATATGTGTATGTTTATGTAAATGCAAAAATAAATACTACAATATTGTAGATTAGATATGTAAACAATTTTTTTTTCCCAATTACTATGAAATTAATGCCATAATGATTGATTTGACAATGCATCTTAATCAAAGTATATAGTTTGTGACACTACAACATTCAATATTTCATTTACTCTGCTAGGTCAAATCTACTTTGCTTTGCTTGCCCCCATTATGTAACAATGGTAGGATGCATTAAGCCTCGCACGAGCACATACTTACTACCCAACCCTCCTTGTACCAAGGTTCCCAAATCCTCTATGTATATTCAACTAGAATTTAATATTTCCTAATGTTCAACCTATGTTATTCCTTTGTTGTTCATTCACACATATTGATTCATATACAGATGGATAAACATATATATTTTGTTATATGTTTATGTATAATTGCCACTTTCAATGTATGTATTGGTATATATGTATATTCATATATCCTAATGTACTTGAGCTTATATGTATACTCGTAGGCTATATGGGAAGAGTCAAGTTGCATAGCCCAATCAATTACTAAATTTAAAAAAGGGTAAAAAAAATGGAACTATTTCTACTATAGGGAGCATAGAGAGGAAATATCCATGAAGCATCACGAAAAATACTTACAGCAAAGGATAGCTACAACAACCACATCTACACACAAAAATGGTAACAATACTCCCTTGTAGCACACAATTCCAATGGAAAATGCCAACCCTTGTATACAATCTCAGAGGAGCTCTCCTATTGCATGAACACAAGAACAATACCTCAAAGAAATATTTAACGATAGCTATCTTGTTGTGGTAAAGCGATTTAGGCATCATATAAATGCACTTTCCAACCTTGCTATTTTCCAAATATGTAGGGAAAGCTACATAGGGATGCACAATTGAATGTTAGGGTCAGAATCCATATGTGTAAGGTGTTATTCTAAAAAAGGTGCCCATCGGTTCAACTCTGCAAATGGAATGGATCCAGGGCCATAACTATTGTTACTCAAAAAGTTAACACAAGTTGAAGAGATGCTTATTTCTAGAGTGGCTCCAGTTTTATAGGTCAACCATGCTAGAGGAGGCCAATTTAAAATATAGTGGTCACATGATAAGCTTCCCTCAGGATATTTCAAGCATCACAAAACTTTTTTCACGTCGTCTACAAGACCTTGAGGTTGTTATCATTCATAGGACCACTATTGAAGGTGGGAATTATGATTGTTATGTTAATAAACATCATGTCATGGATGCATTGAAATACAAAATCTAATATGAAAAATACTACAATGATGTTGAGGCTCTTAATATGTTACCTGATGTTGTTGTTGATGTGTGGCCTAGTTTGTTGCATACAATAGAGCAAGTTTTAGGTGAAGACTTAATGCCATCAACCAAATCAACAAATGTTGGACAAGAAGAAAATGGCTCTTCAAAATTTTCATCATTTATTCCTTGCTTACCAAATGGTAGATGAGAGTGGCAAGCAATAAAATACGTCTTGCAAATTGAAAAAAAAGATCAAAATATCTTATCTTGGCCTGAAGTTAGCTCTTCTCCCGTTAATCAATACAACATTGAAGGTTTATTTTCAATGGCCTTTCCAACATTGTTCCCCACTAGAGAAATGCTTCCCCTTTAATAAGAAATATTAAAATTCACTTGCATGAATATGCCCTCCACCTAATGAGATATTTTGACCACAGGTTTGGCAAACATGTTAGGTTTAAATATTTTCTCTACAACTTGATTATGAGACATCGTAGCCAACAAACTGTCTCTATTTTTGTTAGAGTAGATCTAGAGGATAAAATCCCTAAGTCATTGAATGTTTTGAGGCAACATCTTCAAGTTTCTCCTGACAACCATCTAGCCGATCAGTTGATGCGATTTGGTGCATCATTGCGCAAGATCCACTCTTTCTATAACTCTTGTCGAGCCTAGCTAACCAACTTGGTACACCCACCCCTTTTTTCACTTTGAACTGTGTAGAAAAAAAATGGTTTGACCTGCAAAATATTTTCTCTGCTGCATCTCGTTTAACGATGGACCCTTCAACAAAAATGCTAATAGATAGTGTTGTTCAGAATCCACATATAGCATCTTTATATTTGTATCATAGATTCTCAATTTTTGGTGAGGAGGCAATTGCAAAGTTTTTGCATGCGAAAGATTATTGGTATAGATATGAATGGTAGCATCATGGCTTTGCACATGTGCATGGTTTTATATGGCTTTCAGAAGCTCTTGGCATGGATACTCTTGATTGGTCCAATGACCATGATCTTACCATAGCAAGGTAAATTTTTTATAGATATGTTTCAACTTGGAATCCACGTTGCCCTACACAAAGATTGCTTAGAACGTATCATTTCTCTAAAGAAAACACATGCTTGCTTACCATGAGCCAGATCCTGACCAATGATCCAATCATAGATCATGAAGAGTTTCTAAAAATAGTTCAAAGGCACACAAAATGCTCTGAATATACTTGATTAAGAAGAAAAGGAGAGAAAGTGCAATGTCAATATAAAGCACCATGGTAGCAGCAACTTACCTCTACATTGACATCTAATGCTGACTATAAAAAATCCTACAAACTAGCAAGAAATGATGATCACCTAAATATTCACAGCCTAGCTATGCTTGCAATTTGGCATGCCAATGTTGATTGCCAACCATTTGTTTCTAGGAAACTTGTTTTGAATTATATTTTTAAATATGCAGCTAAGTCTGAGAAAAAATTAGAAAATTATCTAGATATATTGAAAAGAGTTGCAAATACAAATATAGTTAAGGATAAAGCACTAGTTGCATACCAAAAATTCATGATGAATATTCTTTTGGAACGTGACATCTATGAATAGAGATGTGTCATATCTTACAGAAATTGCCTCTTCTTACTTCAAGCTGATGATACATTCACTTGAATGTTTCAAAAAAGACATGGTTTCTTATAACCAAAGATGATACTGATGAAGAGTTACCAACAAACTATATTCATTGCTATATGCAAAGGCCTCTAGAGTTAGTTGCTTTATCCCTTATTGAATCGGTCCACCTATATACACACTTGTAGTAACAAAAAAATGATAAATGGAAACCAAGGTTCCAACCTACAGTTGTCCTTATTTACCATTATTCAAGACTACTCCTGCTAAAGATACAAAGATATTTGACATGCACATTTTGTTGGACTGAACTTATGTTATACAAACCTTTTTGGAACATACAAACATATATAGATCTTTAGAGAGAATAGATAATAGAAAATTGGAAACTTTTAAAAACAGTTGATTATCATCCTTGGCATGTTAATAGAGTTCCAGTTACATCCACAATTGAACTATAGGATGATAGTGATATTTATGATTTGAAACATCGTCCTTCTATGGATGAGTATGAATGGGAAGTTTTCTCTTAGCTTGGTGCTACTACTAATTTTAGTATAAATCAACTTCAACTATTGGGTAGGTAGGATTTTGATATGAATCATCCATGGAATGCAAACCATGTTCCTGAAGAAATCCATAATATTGCTTTGCAGTTCATCTCATCAACGAAGGAAAAACATGAGCAAGCTATGGTTCAATTCTTGCCTATAGATATGTCAATCCATCAACTTTCACTGAAGCAACAATTGGCCCTTCAAATAATCCAACTCACCGTATGTAGCCTTCACCCAAATCCCCTCTCCCCATGATTATTCAAGGGACTACTGGCACTGGAAAATCCTTCCTGATAAATTGTATTCGACAACAAATGAACACCTCTTTTGATAGACCCAATAGCTTCTTGCTCACATTGGCTCCTACAGGTGTCGCTGTGTACAACATATGTGCCTCTATAATCCATATATCACTTCAATTCCCATAAATTATATGAGTCCTTTGCAAGGGTAGTAATTAATATTATTCCAAGAACAATTTAAGTATATTGAGTACATATTGATTGATGAAATGAGCTTTCTAGGCCCAAAGTTGTTATTGAAAATAGATAACTGATTACGCCAAGTGTTCCTAGATAAGCAAACAAAGCCATTTGGTGGTGTTTCTATGATCCTTGTTGGTGATCTTGCTCAGTTGCCACTTTTCATGTATACACCTATTTATTCTTCATCCTCATCGGTTGTAGCTTTGTGGCACACTTTCATGGTCTCAATAACCCTAGACACTATATTTCACCAAAAAGGAGATAGCTCTTTGTAATGAAAGTTTTGTGAAATCCTTCTTCATATAAGAAATGTTGAGGCTCTCCATGATGATTGGGAAGAGCTTATGAAATAAATAAAATTCTCTCAGCCATGGAAAGACAACAATTTGATGTTTCTACACATTTTTTTGTGACAAATGACTTGGTCACATTCCACAACAAAAAAATGATCAAAGAGTTAAATCTACCAATAGCCATTAGCATTGCTCAGATGGCTCAATAACAAACATTTGATCATGGAGATGATGAACAACTTCTCCCAAAATTGCTACTTTGTGTTGGTGAATAGGTGATGCTAACAATGAATTTGTGGATTCAAGTTGGCCTCACCAATGGATCCCTTGGTGTTGTTACAACTATTGTGTACAATCCATATTCTAAACCACCAAACCCACCTAACTATGTTGTTGTTCACTTCTAAAATTACATTGGCCCACCATGGCACCCAAAACATCTGAGAGAGATCCCCATCCTAGCTATAAATCGGGGGAGTTGAATACAAATTCCACTCCCTATGGCATGGGGAATCACAATACATAAAGCATAGGGCTTCACATTGGATATAGCAACAATAAACATAGGTACCAAAGAGAGGCAAGGGTTGAATTTTACAACTATTTCACATGTAAAATCAATTGAAAGACTTCGTATTGATCAACCTTTCTCATTTGAGAGATACTCTACGCTTGGAACCAACAAGTACACCGCTCATCGCCACAACAAATAAACATGCCTCAAGCAATTGCAAGCCTTGCAAAGTGCTTCTAGTTCCCCCCAATACTTTGAAAAAAAAAAAAGGCTCTAGGATAATTATTCTTGCATTTACCTTAGCTTGTGTGCCATCGCCTCTTCAAACATTTTCTAAGTTGTATCTTTAAAAATCATACCAAGTAATAATTTGTGTAAAATGGGTATAGTGCCAAAGATGCACAAAGATACCATGCACAAATAACTAGACGCCACAACTTGTACAGGCCAATTCCATGTTTTGATAATTCAAAAATATGTGAGAATAGAATCTGTAGCAAATTGAATGTAGTTTCTAAACTACTAGGTTTATTTAAATAAAAAAATCTATTTGGTAAAAATTTGAAATTTCAATGTAGTAGTACTTCAATTTTAGGGAAAAAATAAGAAGTAGGTGTTTGTCTGACCACCCTAACCACAATAAAATGATAATATTTTTTTATAAGATTTTAGATATAAGTAGAGGACTCATGTCCAGATGTGATGCATATTTTTTAAAGTAAATAATTAATTATGATTTTTTTATTACAACTTTTAAAAAATATGAAAGCTCGTATGTCTAACCACCTTAACTTGGTCAAAACTTCATGAAATTCATTTTTTTTTAATCCTATAGTATGTGAAGCATAGAATGTGACACATGTTTTAGATTAAAAAATGTTGATACCATTTGAAAGCTATAGAAGCTTTTCAATCAACCTATCAATCAGGACTTTAGTCATAATTCAAATAGAAAAATGAATAATAATTATTTATGAAATTCAAAGTAAAGCATAATTTATATTGGTGGAAAACTAAGAATCTCCTTTAAAAACTCTTTTCATTTCATCAATTTTGGGTTAAAAAAATTTGTCAGCCACATACCCTACACATACCCATCATATTGCCACTTTTTAGCCCATCATGGTCCTACACATACCCAATTTCATTGTGTGATGCTTTTACTATATGGCATTCAAACCAATACACTCTTTTGTATATTCCATTTGCCCATCTTTTTTTAAAAAGTGTTTTAAAACTCCATGAAGTCAACTATTTATTGGCATACCTACAATTCTCTTACAACTGATTTTAACATATAGTGGTGTAAACATACAGTTATAGTTGTTACACATTAATAGATATAAAAATACAAAAAACTCCAACTATCTAAGATGCATGGAGATTAGAACCAACAATAACTAGAAAACAAAATAATAATTTTAAAATTGTCCTTGAATGATGTTGTGTTTTCTATTATGATAGCCTATATACATTGACTTCTCACATTCCTCCTCTATGATTTCCTTACACAAATTTAAATGTATTCTTGTTATCTTTTATATTAGCTTTATATGATTCAAATTGCTACAAATGTTTTCCTACAAAATTCATTTCCTGTCGTCTCCCTGTTTCATTGTTCCTATATATTACATTCATAAATATATAGTGTTGTGTACATTGATTTTCTTTTCTGTGATACATGATAAAATTCCAT
The DNA here is from genome assembly GCA_007258455.2 of Sequoia sempervirens. Taxonomy (NCBI): domain Eukaryota; kingdom Viridiplantae; phylum Streptophyta; class Pinopsida; order Cupressales; family Cupressaceae; genus Sequoia; species Sequoia sempervirens. The sequence continues at coordinate 3,715,063 of VDFB02047144.1, read as the reverse complement.
GTTATTTGTCCTGGCTTGCTTGAGCATGTCCACAACGACTATGGAGTTTATTGAATTTGTGGTTTCCTCATCGTGCCCCACTCAATAGACACAAAATGGTAGGTGTTTTCTCATTTTCCAGTTGATAATATTCATTGTTGTAATATAACGATATCAACTATTTTGGTTGTCTCGTGAAATGATAAACTCTGGTGTTTGTTTCATAGCAGACCTATCAAAGAAACTAATATGCACCTCCCTTGCGTGCCGGTTTGGAGAGCTTCGTAGCTGTCCTCGTCCACAACTTGCGACACCTTTGCTACTGTTCTTGTGGTGGTCCATTCCAAAATGCATTTTCCCCATTCCTTATTTAATTTCACACATGTATTCTAATAGAACAATACAAAATGTTGCTTTGTAGTTGTATGATGTTGCGCTCAATACAAAGATAGATCAAGAAGCAAAAATGTAGCCCATGTATTCAACAATTGGTGCCAAAAAGACACCCACAACTCTAGTTGTAAACAAGGTTTGTTTTACATATTTATATTTTCCTATTTTATACAATCAATTTTCACCTCCCTCCATGGCTACATACCCTCTATATATTTGTTTCTTTATATAAACAATCATGCACAAATTTATACATGTACTTGACTATAATAATTATAGTTTGTTGTTCATATTAGATTTACCCATGGCCCTATACTTGCTTCTTATGCAAATCCCAATGGGAACTTGAAGCAAGTAGTTGATAGGAAAATGTGAACTATTGCATCAATTGCTTCTTTTCTATTCTAATGTTTGATGATATTTTGTTTCCCTCGTCTCTTTCAACCTCCCTGCATTTTGTATTAATATATTTCATGTTACTCTCTTTCTATTATATCATAAAGCCCACGTTAAGCATATTAATACAAGATAAGCAATTTGCCTAAGAATTGAGCCGTGAATTAAAAATTTAACTTATACTCTTTTCTAGTCAACCTAAATGAATAGAGATATTCTAAAAGAGCTATTAGAATAATACTTCATGGGTAGAAAACTACTCTTAATCTGCAATTGTTCTTATGTTAATGGCTATAACACGAAAAGTGTACAAAGATACCTGCAAACAATAAACGAATAACAGGGTACAAACTATTGCTATGCATATTTCTTGGCAACAACAACAACAATTAATTGTAATTTCTCAATGAAGGTTGAAGCCTTTTATTTACATGGAATGGTGACACATATGTAGACACATATATACACAACATGCATCTTTGATGCTATGCACATTTTGTACAATGAGTCCCTTTCAATCCCTCTAATTGATTTCACTTCAAATCCTTACAAAGAGGACACTATAGAATGTGAATGGCTACGCAATTTATTCTTCCCTTTTCCTATATAGATTTGCACAATCCTTGAGATACCATGGTTTTCATTTTCTTTGATGCCCACTTTCTTTGTAGTTTGCTAACAAATAGAGGAATTGTATAATAGCAGTTGCATTATCTACCATTGAGTATTATAGAAAAATGGGGACAAAACTATTAGTAAAAGCTACATACATATATATACAGGTGCAAGTAGACATGCATTGATCTTTTCAAAGACTTCAAAATATATTTTCCTTAACCATTCTATCCATTTGCTGTGATGATATGTGTTTTCCTTCATTGCACTTGTTTGTCTTATTCTAATACCACTTTTACAATTTCTTTATTACTCTATAGTATTTAGTACGACGCAATGCATGTGGAATTTTTAATGAGGTTTGTGGGGTTATACTCTTTTTTACATGGGTGTTTTGCATAGATGATTAATTTATTGTTAATTTCTTCTTGTTATATGTTTTTCAATAGGGCTTCCATTAACCCAACCATGAATAGGATTTACTGTCTAATAGCTCTTTTATAATTTGTGATTTTAGACAAATAGACAGGACTTGTCCAAGGATTTTACTGGCAACCTAGAGCTTACCTCTTAAATAAAGTATCTGCCTAAATCTTCTTCATTGGTTAATAGACACAGATAGCCAAAACCATAAAACAATGGCAAACAAATTACTAACCCTCAACATATTTTCTAGGGAAAGAAAGGACATTTAATTGCAATTCCTCCATCCATACAAAACGATAATCTCTTTCAAATCTACACAATGGGTATAATGGAAAAGATACAAATATTTGACAAGAACACATAGATAATAAATTAACCATCTATGCAAACTACTCATCTAGCATGACATACAATATATATATATATATATATATACACACACATATACTAGATTACATGTATATCTACATGGATATATACGTGTATATGTATACTGGGTACTTTGCATTGATGATTAATTTATTGTTCATGCCTTTCAGTCTCTTCTTATTGTTCCTTTTGATAACAGGTTGCAGGGTTTTAACTCATGTTCTACAAAATCTATGACAAAGTATATTGATTAAATTGCATTGTTGAAAGACTCATTGAATCTATTGAACTTTATATCTTTAGCTGATACACTATTTGTTTGAAGTTTCTATTTCCTAAGAACAAACCTCTAACAATGCAACTGAATTAAAAATATTTTCTGGCATATTCTAGTGTATACTTTCTCACAATTGTTGCATTCTCTACTCTGTGCATCTTTCGAACGTTCTAATTCATTTAAGTGGAAATCCTTAGAAATAAGTTTGTTGTACATTGTTAATCGCTACGTAGGTTATTATTCTCTTTGCATATATAAATTTGTACATTGATTGAAATGCTTCTTTGTACCATCCTAACAAACTAAGTAATTGTATATGCTAAGTGTTTACTCACCCAAGCCCTAATGCATTATGTTGTTGTTGTACTATGGTGGTGGAAAAAGTAAATGTGGTTGGTCGAAGTAAATGCAACATTGATTGTAGCGGTGTGGGAAAGTATATTTTGATTAAGTTACATTACATGCATATATATCTATAAATGCATTTATATATATATATATGCATGTATATATATGTGTGTGTGTGTGTGTGTGTGTGTGTGTTCACATATTGCCATCCAATATATGTATACATGTATATATATGATGTAAATGCAATATTGAATGTTGGCATATGGGAGAGTATACTTTAATGAAGTTGTATTCTTGAAAGAGTCATTGTGGTGTTGCTTTGATAATACGCTATTGTTAAATTTGTTGTATTTGACTCCATCGTTTTGCAGGTTGGAGGCTATTCAAACTATTGGGTTGCATAATCAATAAGCCATTTTGCTTGGGTATTTTTCATAAATAATTAATTTATTGTTTATATCTTTCGTTCTCTGCTTAGTGTTCGTTTTGATAGTAGGTTTCAAGGTTTGAACACTGATGTGTTGTGTAAGTTCCAAATTGTTCAATGCTTTAACAACTCAATCCAATCCTCCTTCTAGTTCTCAAGCATAACCAATAGTACATGTAAGTGCAAAACTTCTCCATAATCAATAAATATATCCTGTGACCACCTTGCAAATATTATTTGTCTTTTTTCTTTCTAATTGTGTTTATTGATTTTTGCTATAGATTTACTAATCTTTGATCCTCCCTCACTCATCTTATTTCCCGTCCATTGACATACCTCTCTCTTCTATTTGTAGGTGTTAGGCTAAAGCACATATGACAATTCCAAAAGATGGAACTCCACAAAATTTCCAGTGGACATTTCATATTGCTTTTTCTTGGGGGTTTGGCTAGGGTCCCCAAGGCTCCATGATGCAAATATGGAAGGGTGGATAACAAGCATTGGTTTTTTGTTTTTCCTTTTCATTCCATATATCTTTTCTCACATAGATACATGTATAAAAAACAAGGTTTGTAACAACATGTTTCTTATACATACTACTAAGTGGTCTCATCTTTAGCTTATGTGCTATTTGTTTGAAGTTTATATTTGTTGGGAATTCAACATTCAATCGTGCAGTATGTGCAACATACATATAGTGCCAAAATGGTTCTTTTTAGAATGTAATTGAATCAATATATTGTCTTGGATATTTTGTACTGAACTTTCCCCTCCTACAACATTATCTATTTTGACTCTCCAATTGCACTATGCAATCATTCATTTAAAAGTGGATTTTTCTATTCTCAACTGCATTGTAATCCATAATACTTGTGTTCTATGAAAATGTTTACTGTGGATTCTGACTCATCTGTGATTTAGCTATAATTTTTAACTATTCTTTTAGGAGTTGTTTTACAATTTCCCTATTTTGCTTATAAAAGTTAGTGGAAAATAATCGAGGTTGAATCTTCAATTGGAAAACCAATTCTTAGATACAAATTGGTGTCACACTTGGTCTAGATATCAATAGAATTACAAGTCGAGATGCCTATAGCTAATTTCCACCCCTCGTCAAAAAACACATGCATACTAAAACTTTAATTTCCAAAACTATAGAAATATACTAATTATAAAAAGTACTCAATATTGAACGTCTTCCTTTCATGGAAAAAATGTCTACTTTTTTTGTCCAATTTTAAAAAATACAAACATTCATGATGACCATTTTAAAAAACTTCCATTAACTTCAAAATTAAATGATTAATTGATTCAATAGGCTACACAAAAAGTGACAATATGCATGTGCATCTGTTGCCATTAAATATAAAATTCAAATATTCTTGCTAGAAGAAACAATTATTTTTAATTTAATTTTTAAGTTCCCACTTTTAAACAAATCTAAAAATTATTAATTTCCAAATTTTCTAATAGTATTAAATAAAATTTATACAAAATGTTCTTCATGATTACTTCATTCATACAATCTAACTCATTTGTTTCATTCATGGACATCTTTCCATGCAAATAAAAAGCTTCAACCCTCCTCACCACAAACATTCCCCGCTATGATAGGCCCCTATCTACTAATTGTAGTATGCCTGTGCATACGACTGCTAGTTAATTATGTATTAAATTTTGGGCTAAATAATTGATTGAAAAGCAATTTCAAAATTCCTAGAATTTAATACCAATCTTTGGTACTTTCTCAAGTGAACTGCACTTTTGGTTTTTAAACTGTCTTTGCTACTTTCTTTCTCTTTTCATCCATGCTACCTGGGCAATGACATTTAAGTTATTTGCGTTGAAGATGAAGCAACTCACATAACATCCGAGCTACTCAGGGCACTTGCATTGACAATTGAATTTGAGTATGTTACGAGGTAAGAAGCATTTCACTAAACAAAAGGGTTTGGGGTTTTAACATTTCTCAATTTTGAATGTGCATGGAGAGGTTTTATAACAATCATAAATTGATTTTCAGTAGGTTACCAGCATGAAGCATTTGATGAGGTATTCCAAATTCTACATGATCAGATAATTTGGAATTGAAGCCATACAATTTTATGTTTTAGTAAGTCACTGCATGAATTTCAATTATTTGAACAGTAATGCCATTATTTGATGGTTGAATGGTGTGTTTTTCCCCTAAAATCTAAAGTTATTGGAAAACTCACTTAGGGTTGGCATTAAAATTTCATATTTTCTTCCTTTGTTTATTTGGGTTGTCTTGTTTTTTATCTTGGAAATGGGAAGCAATGATGGAAGAGGGCTAGGGTCATTGCAAAATAAGGTGGAGGATCAATGGCATAGAAGTGTGGAACATGCTTAGACTTACCCATATCATGTATGGGCTTCTTGTGCCGCGGTGTGGGGTGGAATCTCTATTTACACCATTATTAAGTGGAGGAAACTCCCACAGGTGGAGGACAGGGTCTACATGATTCAACACAAGCTCAAGATGCTTGCTGAGGTAGAAGAAGCTGGAACAAGTTAAAAAAGGTGCCCTAAATAATCACATCAAATCTATAGCTTCCAATAAAGGCCACAGTGGAAAGTGATTTCTTTTGTCTACTTTTTTCTCTAGAAGGTGAGAATCCACTATAAAGTGGGTCACATGATTATGTTTGAAGAGTATTATTAAGATGAGTGATGGCAACAAATTGATGATGTTGTGGCACTTTTTGAGGGTTTCATAGTCTTTTTAATATGTAATCATGATAACAAAGTCACAGGAAACTGTGGAATGTTTTAACTGTTGCATTCTTATTTGCATATGGAGGTTGGTTATTAGAACTTTTCTATACATTTTTTCAGGCTCATATTCTTGTATGCAATACATTTTTTATTTGTTTCACCATTGCTAGCTATATGCATGAATAGAAAAATGGTGAGGAAATGATTCAACTTTAATTTTATAGTACAACATATTTTAAATTCTTTTCATGTTTGAATCAAATAAATTTTCCAATTTTATGATGACATGTTAGTAACTTTTATTAAAGATGTAGCAGCTCATACACCATCCAAGCCACCCAGGGCACGACCTCGGCTATGTTCAATATCCACATCCATATGTATGCCACGATTGTAGAGAATATGTTCTAGGGAATGGGTATAGATGCGTTGTGTGTGATTTTGATCTGCATATATCCTATGCCATAGTTAATATGACTAAAGAAAGGGTATCCATTCAAGCTTTTTCATTATACAACTTAATGACTAATACCTGTGAGCACTAACCTACAAATATTGCTCAAACAAAGACAAATATTAGCATTTGGTCAGTTTAAACAAGGGAAATACAATGCTCCCTATAAAATTCATTTGAACACAAGAATAAAAAAACAAAGCATGAAAGAAAACTAAATCAATGAAACAATATTCAAATGACCAAATCAACATCTTATAGGGGGATTGGTGCTATTTTGATGTAGAAAATAGCCCTTTCCCAACCCCTTCAGATAAGCTAAATGATGTGAAAATGATGTGAAAATGCTATGAGAATGGAGTGGAGTGGGAAAAATCAATTTTCAGTTTAAGAGAGTAACTTTGCAAGAGATTGTGGAGGCTTTGTTGAAGGATGATGTCTCTATTTAAAGATTCTCAAGTTGAAAGAATGCTTATGAGAGAGCAATGTGGGATCAAGAACAAGCCAATGAAAAGAGGCCACTTGTCAACTTGTGATAGGCTTGCGGATGAGCACATTTTGGTGAATGTGCCAAAGATTTTAAAATTGTTGAGTGGGGGACATGTAAGAATTTAAAATTGTTGAGTGGGGGACATGTAAGAATTTTAAAATCTAAAAATGTTGAGTGGAGAATATGTAAGAATTTAAAATTTTGAGTGGGGGACATGTAAGAATTTAAAATTCTGAGTAGGGGACATGTAAGAATTTAAAATTATGAGTGGGGGACATGTAAGAATTTTAAATTCTTGGTGGGGACATATAAGAATTTAAAATTCTAAAAATGTTGAGTGGGGAATATTCCTCAAAGATGCCATGTTGAAAGAAAATAAGGATTTTAATAAATCAATAAATTGATTTATTTGTGCAAGTGGGTGGTTAGGTTAGTTTAATCAAGATTAGATTAGCTTAATGATGATTAGGATGTTTTGACCAATTTGACTTGATTTAGGGATTTAAATCAAATCAAAGGGAGATGAAAGGTGATAAAGATTTAGTTAAATAGATATTTAATTTATTTAGCTAAGGGGAATAATGATAGGATCAAATTAAATAAATTTAATTTATTTAATTTTAGATGGATGATCTTTAGAGATTAAATCAATTAAACTTGGTTTATTTAATTGATGGGCGAATATGCTTAGTTAGATATGCATGATGTCAATTTTGTGTGTCTACATTTTTCCCCTCTTTGAAGTAATGTACTTTTTGGGTTGGTTCAAAGAATAAACTTGCTGTGATCAAAATTGAAAAATTTTCTGATTTTTTTGGATGCCCCAACGAAAAGTACACTGGTACATTGCCCCCTCAAGAGATCGATCGAAAAGATTCAATTTGAGGGTCGATCTCATGATAAAGAGGTTTAAAATGGATGGTATGGATGACGATACAATGTATGTGAGATGGATGATGCGATAATGCCTATATGATTTGGAATGAATGTTTTATGTAGATTCTTTGACTAACAGATCTACATTATGATGATGATGCAAATGCAATGCATGTGAATGAATGAATGATATGTGGTATGTTGATGGTTTTGTGGATGCAGGATGGATGCATGATGGATGCATTGATGATGTTATGTTAGCACATAAAAGAAGAGATTAGATGATGGCAAGAGGATCCAACAAGTCCATGATTTGACGAGACTTTATTAGAGATGATGTTGATGATGATAGATGATGATGATAGATTTGCTTATCAGGGATTGGGATTTTAAAAGGGCTACTTACCTTATGTTTGATAACACACATAGATGTGATACATTGAGGTATAAAAAACTAGGATGGTGTTGTACCTAGTGCGATGGACTTTGACTCGACAAACAAATAGGAGTACTCTTGTTCACACTTGACACACAGAAACGTTGCTAGGACATACCTAACAAAGCAAGTATTTGCCAAGTTATTTTACAAGAACGTCCAACAAGCACAACAGATAAAAGATAATGATCATTGCCCCATTCCTATCTCTCTAAATCCTTCATTTGAATATCATCGAGAGGTCCTTGGAATGAGCGCAATAAGATAAATCAAAAGAAAAGATCAAGTACACAAACAAGCCAATGTTCTTCATATCTCTAGCCGAAGGGATTTGTTTTGATAGGATAAGAATCCAAAGTGATATCTAAAATGATGCCCATTGTCGGAACGATATATCCTAGGACATGCATTGTATAGGATGATGATGGTTTCATAAGCTGATTGATAGGCTATTGATATAAAGTTGATTGACATGTTTGTGATTGATCAAGAGTTTGATTTTTCATTTAAAGGTTTGTTGCTTCGATTTTGATCTTACATTTGAAGCTTGCTTTTGATGATTGTTGTACTTTTTTCTATTTGTACTACCAAAGGATGAAGGTGATGATCAGTTTATTATGGATGATTGATTATAGTGAGTGAAAGCGAAATGGGATGGATGGATTTTTCCAAATATTTGGATGTTTTTGAAATGTTTTGAGGTTGTTTTTGGTATTTTTCGAGCTTTTCAAATGTTTTGGGGTTTTCTAAGATTTTATGAATGTTTTTAGATTTTGACATGTTTTTTGAATGTTTTTTTGGATTTTTGTGTTTTTTGAATGTTTTTGGATTTTGATGTGTTTCGAATGTTTTTGGATTTTCTAATTTTTTGATGTTTTTGAATTTTCACATGATTTTGATGATTTGGATATGGATATGTGTGATGATATCAGTGCTTTGTTTAGGATTTTGTTGAAGACCAAGCTAAGGTTGAATGATCGAATCAATGGATTGATGATGATGATAACATTGTTGAGGATACACAACAATGCAAGGATTTGATTGATCAGGATTGATAACGATAACATTGTTGAGGATACACAACAATGCAAGGATAGTGTTAAGAAACACAAGGATTGAGATGTTGATTGGATTGACAATGATAACATTGTTTGAGGATACACAACAATGCAAGGATAGTGTTAATCAACACAAGGATATCCTGAGATGATGATTTTTTGATTGGATTTGATTGATCATGATTGATGAAGCTTGATTTGGAACAAAAGTTCAAATGATTTGATGTGATGTTTGAAGGGTGTGTTAGATGTGACTAATATTAATTGTTTGGATCAATGTTTGATAAATGATGAAGCTTGATAAGGAATGTTTATTTATCAAAATATGCCATGGGCTAGTGATTTGGAATTTTTCTCACAAATGGTTTGACCAATTTGGTTTCACGTTTGCCAATGTTTGGATCACCACATAAGTTGGAGGATATAGATCAAGTTTTATTCTTGAAGCAAGATGTAGATATCTGCCCCTAGTGTCTAGCAATGTATGTAATACCATAGGTGGATGCTCAAATAAGTGTATGGATGGATGGATATGGATTATCTTGGGATAAGATAATGTTTTTGGATCAAGAAAGCTTATTTGGATAGTGCTTCATAGCTTAGATACTTCTATATAGGATAAGATGAAATGAAAACGACCCATGTCAAGATGTTTACCCTAAGCAAGCATAAAGTGTGCCCCAAACTTTCATCAAGATCAAGATAACTTGGATGATGGATGCAGACGGATAAAGATGGATTGGATAAATGGTTCATGGATGAAATGGATTTATTATGGCTGAGACAGATGGAATATTCGATTTATTATGGATGGGATAAGATGCTTTCACTTGAAGTGGCACACGTAGATGTTTGATTCTACACATGATGCCTATTTTCTAGGTTTTCATCATGGTCTTGCCTAAAGCGCTGCACATGCGGTTTTCACTAGAGGATGAATTTTCTCTTTACTGTTTTCAATCACTTTTATGATTTTTTTTTTTGATTTTCATATTTTTTTTATTTTTTTGGTTTTTCTGTGAAAGATTTAAATCTCATGCTGAACTACAAGGTGTTGTTGATGTAGATGCTTCTATCATAATGTGCCATTGGTATCTTGCCTGAAGAAGTTGCTTTGCTAAGATACGTGCACTTGAATGCAGCTTTTGTGATTCTTGATTTGCTTTGTCTACACTGGAGTTAACTTTGTCTTTGTGCGCACATCACGATAGAGTGCCTTCAAAATCCTTATGATGAAGGGTTGTTTCCAATACATGGTCAATTTGAGAATTAGATATCATGTGTGGAGGCATGGATGGAGTGTGTTTAGGGATAAAAGATGGATTGGTTGATAGTTTGGAACCTTTGACTCTCCAAACTTGGGAAGATGAGCAATGATGGGTGGATACAAAAGTGTGTGTGGAATTAGGACCAACTGCTTGATATACTTTGTACGTCGATTGAAAAGCCTTCTTTTTCTTTTGCGAACATCTTTGATGGATACTTTTCCCTTTTTTATTTTGTCCCATCGTTTCTTTGATTGATGGAGTTTGATAGGGATGATCTTTCTTTGTATTCTTTGGTATCCATGTGTATTTGATTTTTCCATGATGCTTTTCAGCTTCTTTTTCTTTGATAATGTTCTTTGTACTTTTATTTACTTCTTTCTTTTGACGTTGGTCCCAATTCATGGATGGGTTGATGGGCGGATAAAGATTCATGGCATGACTAGTTGTAGTATTGGCATCAATTTCATCATAAGGATTCTTCATGCTCCCTATGTTGACATTTGCTTGAGACAAAGTTGCTCCTAGTATGGTGATAGTAGTACCATCATGCTTTGATTCCACCTATTCAAAGAGCTTTTGTTTAGAATGAATTCTCTAATAATTGACCATTGCAAATGATGGTATTTCAATTGGGTGCTTTGCTATCTCTGGATTATATTGTTCTGTCTGACTTGCTTCCTTGAGAGGATAATGTTGGATATCTTTATTCACGATGTCCTCAGTTTGAATTGGGGATATATCTGATCCTGATGTTGACAACTTAGTCTGATTGTAGGAATCAGTAACTTGCTCTTTTTGTGTAATAATGTTAGGATTAAAGGAATCTTGTTCTGAATGAAGATCATCTACATGCCCATCCACATAAAGCATCTCATGGGTAGATGAAGGACTATGTGCTACATGGACATGATCATCTTGCATAGATAGGAGAGTGTCCATTAGATCATTGTAGTATCTTGGAGATATGAATTTTTGATCTTGAATGATTTCAGAGTTGCTTTTCCCATGCTTTGGATCAAGTTCTTGACATGGGTCAATTTCAAAGGATGGATTTCTTATAAAGGGTTCTTGGATGTCGTCATTAGACATGGGGAATGGCTCAATATCCTCTTGATCTTTGAATGAATTTGGATCAATTGTCAAGATGAGAATTTCTTCAGTATCTGTAACCATGAGGTCAAAGGGGGTCACCATGTCTTGGAAAGGACCATTGCTAGACCTTAGTGAAAGATTTTGATCATGCTTTGGAATAAATTCTTGAGATATGTTCTCTAACTCATAAGGTGATGTAGAGACATTTTCGACATGATCATAGGTGAATGGATCATGCATTATGTCAATAGGATCAAATAATCCTAACACTCCTTGAAATAGATCACTAAAAAGTGGCTCTTGATGTATGGTGAGTTGATCATTGGGTGGGGTGGAAACATCTTCAAGGTGCTCATCGATGGAGAGATCTTCATCATTGTTTTCAACAATTTCAATGTTTTCAATGATAGGATCAAATGATGTTGACATTTCTTGAATTGGATCATTGTTGGGTATTGTTGGTGGATTTTGATCATGATTGAAAAGTGACTCTTGACATATGTTGATTTGATCTTCAGACGAGATAGAAACATCTTCAATGTGCTCTTTGATGGAGAGATCTTGATCATTGTTTTCAACAATTTCAATGTTTTCAATCATAGGATCAAATGATGCTGACATTTCTTGAATTGGATCATTGTTGGGTATTGTTGGTGGATTTTGATCATGATTGAAAAGTGACTCTTGACATATGTTGATTTGATCTTCGAACGAGATAGAAACATCTTCAATTTGCTCTTTGATGGAGAGATCTTGATCATTGTTTTTATCAATTGTGGTGGGGAGATTGTCAATACTATCACCAATGGTTGAACGTTCATTGTTATCCCCAATAGTTATCATTTTTTGTGTTTGTGCTTGTGTTTGTTGGGTAGCCTAAGAGGCTTGGACAAATTGAGAGACTTGTTGTACTTGTTGAGCTTGTGTTGCTTGTTACATGGCTAGATATTGTTGGATGGCCTTTTGGTAGGCTTGGTGAGCCTTTAGCACAATGTTATATTGTCTTGCTGCATTTGGTTTTGGTGGTGGTGGTGGCAGATTCAAAATTGTGTTGGATATAGTGATGAGTGGTTGAGATACGCTTGGAGCGATCATGGTAATGAGGGGTGGTTGGAGTGATCGAGTTGATAGGAATGGTCAGAATGACCGAGGTGATAAGTCCTTGGGAGACCACATTTTGATTTCTTGGGATTGATGTTGTCATTTGACTACATACCATCTGTTGGTGTGATGTTGATGATATATTCGAAGGATTTGATGTGATGGCTTGATTGGTGTTAGGTGGATTGATTTGGATGGAATGATTGGTGCTAGGTAAAGGGGGAAGCCCTAAACCAAGGAATGATGTTGATATGGGTAATGGTGGTGGAGATGTCTCTTGGCACAATGACTCAACTATTTTGTTAAGTGTAGCAATTTGATCTTGCCAAATTTGATCTTGATTTTGATCTTGACTCCCTTGATATGGTTGATTTGGTTTTTGTTCAAGCAGATTTGGGATGCATACTTGTGGTTTTTGAATGGGATCATGGACAAATCAATTTTTGACATTGTTCTGGCTTGGGATGATGTTTAGATTTGACATGATAGGTTGAAATTGAACATTGTTGATGTTGGGAATCATGTTGCCTTTTTTTAGGTAACTTTGATTTTGCATGGTGTTACCTTGACTTGGACTAATGCATGGAGTTGTTATCATCGTGTTTGGATTTTGAACAATATTCTTATGATTTGCGAACATATTTATCCCAAAGTTTTCTAGATTCATGTTTCAAAAACTTGTACTTGGTACATTCTCATTTGGCTTATAGGGATTTGGTGGGATGTCGTTATTCGTTCGAAGGCTCATGCATTGATTGTTCAGTTGGTGAATTTTTAGGTTTGGATTTAGATCTACCATAGGGAAATGTGTTCCAATATTTGATTTGGGAATACTCACACTTGTTGTACCCTTGACATTTTTAGAAGGAAATGATCCCATGTATGGATTGTATAAGTGTGAGTTTTGATAATTGATCGACATTGTAAGGCTTTGAAAGTTCAATTGATTTGGATTACTCATGATGTATGGATCAAGTTTGTATTCCATGTTCCTCTTGTGTTTCTACCTTGTTGTAAAAGTGACCTCTAAGGTTCTTAGGACCAATGACGAGATGAAGGATGAAAAGGGGAAAGGATATGGGTGTTGAACATTTAGGAACTTTGGGTCAATGCTAGACTTAGGGCTTGGTTTTGATTGGTTTGATTTGGATAATGAACTTGTAACCCCTAAGATGTTAGATGTTATATTAGGATGAACCTATTCAAAGAGGTGATAATTTAACTATGTGTGGAAGGATTCATCCAAACACACCTAACTAAATAAGTGATTTTGATTTGGTTTAGGGATGTACCCAAGTCTAGAATGATGTTTCTGAAGCTCTAAAGTTGTTTGGTGGGATGGGTTTTGATAAATGTTTGGAATTTGGATGAAGTGTTTGATTTGATCCTAAATGAACCTAGGAAGGACTTGTTATGAGACCAAGATAGTGAAGAACATGCCTTTCTCTAAGAGTAATTCAAAATCAAAAGATCAATGTTTGCATGAAAACCATATGACCAAAAGATGCCAAGCACATGTGTGGGGTCCAATTGATTTAATCTTTTCTTAATGGATTATTTTTACCACAAACACGCTCTTGATTAGCTTTTGAATCTATTTGTATAATGTCTCAACTTTCCCCTTATCCTGCAAAGTGTATTATGCGGAAACCAAGGAAATTTGAGGCAAGAGTTACCTAAAGTTGAATTTAGTAGAAGAAAATTGAGATGAAATTCAAATCTTTAGATGCCTCTAAGGATACAAATCCCAAGGGAAAGCAATAACATGTGAATTTGTTCAAGGATATTTGCTTCTCATATAGGGTTTGAGATTTGATGCTCATGTTGAATGTTGGTTTTCCAATGTTTTCAATTAAAGCACTATTTTGAAACTGACTCACAAGCAATATAGCACCCTAGCTCAATTGGTACATTTTTCTTGGTGGGCTTGCCTCATGCCCTTCGTAGTAGAAGAGATGATTTTACATGCAACCAAGGAAAAAATATAAAGGTATGTTAAGAATGAAGTCTTAACCTCTATATTTTAACCAAGATCGGACATGGCAAGTAACTTCTTGGAATCTAAGTTCCAATACACCACTTTGATAAACTTGTTGAATGGATCAGTTGGTCACTACAAACAAAGATTTTAGTTCAGACTTTCTGTTCGTGGAGATTGACCCATATGGCGAGAGTCCCCTTTCGAATCCATCTCGTCAGAATCAACCACGTGATATTGGTGTTTCTTCCAATACCCACATTTATATCCTTGCTAGAAATACTCTTGGCTTTAGAGTGTTACCGGTTGAATCGCTCCCTTGGGTGAGTACTTTTTCCAGAAGACAGGCCCTCTAAGATAGACAAAAGCAAATAAACTTATTCATAGTTCGATCAACCCTTATTTAGAAACAAAGGGAGAACACATGCAATAAGCTCACTCACACTTGCATAAGATTTTGTTCAATTTTTAAATCCAAACTGAAGTGTGGAGGCAATCTTTTATGCAGCTTAATGTCATCAAAAAGACTTTTGGTTCTCAAGATCGTTGTAAAGCGTGAGAGAAGTGAATACACCTTTTTAGATGAGATTACTTTGAATAAGAGACTATGAAACACGAAAAACACATGTTCATTTTAAGCCTCAAAGCAATGATGAATTTGTTTTAAGCACCAAGAAATCAAATGTGAAGTTTGCTTGTTCAATTTTAGTCTAAAATTGTAAAACTAGTGAGTTTCTAATGTTCAATTTTAGGCCAACTTTGAAAAGATCAAGACAGTGATTGATTCTAAATCCAAATTGAAAGCAAGTTGTCCTAAAACAGAAAATGAAATCAAGAAATGAATACCTCAAGTTATTGCAATAAGCATTAAAAAATGCTTTTTTCAAGTTTAAGTTTAATGTTCAAGGCCCAAATTAAAAAATTTCTCCAAAGATTGTTTCCTTCGTTTCGAATTTGCAAGTTCTCTCTCCAAACAAAATCTCTCATCGCTTTTCCTGCAAGATAGAAAAATAAATTATACAAGGATCAAGTTTTTAATTAAAAACATTCTACACATTATCTTTAAATAATGGAACGATTTTGACTGAAAAGATCAATGATTTGAACTAATAAATGAAGCATTAGTAAGAATCCTGCTTTCCACGGTCTTTCCACAATATTAAAGCCTTTAGCTAAAATGTTTGGTCATATAACAAAGATCAATGCCATCCAAAATCAAACAATTTATGTCGTGATTAAATGCAGATAAGAAAAGATTTGGTTCTTTGTCATGACATCCCAATTCTCATTTGACTGAACCTACAAAAAGACATAAATGAATAGAGACAACAATATTAACAAGATAGGAACAATACTAATGATAGGATTTGCATAATCCGATGATCTGAAATTACTCAAAGGATTTTACTTTGGTTTGTGTTTTGGGATATCCTTTCTTCAGTTGGATATAAAGTTGAGTTTATTCACAATAATGGACGCATTTTTCTTACTCAATCATAATAAAGATCAATGATATACTTGACCTATTCTTGTCATCAAAGATAAAGTATCATTCATTGCTATTAATGAACTGTCAAGGTTACTTTTTCTATGGAACGATTTGATGGAAGCTTTTGTAAATCCTGACAGATTGGTGCTGACATAGAAGGTGGTGAGCTTTTGCCGCAGTCCTTCAGATCCTCCATCATAACTATCCAGTGCTACAAAAATCTTCTTAGTCAACCCAAATAGCTTTTACTATTGAACATTTAAAAAAAAATACATGTTTGAAAATTCTTTAAAAATTCTCAAGCTAATGTAAATGCACAGGCGTAAGATAATGAATAAAAGCTTTAAAACTTTCAATCAAATGCATTTGGAAGAGTGTCAAGCCGTATCCAATAAATTTTCACAGCCTGTTGGGGGTACTGACAGCGACGTACCTATACACATGTCTAGAGGTTAATATGAACACAAAACTTCATAGGCTGTAAAATCTCATGAGGTTAATATCAAGACATAGACCATGAACGATATAAATTCAAAACCTATTCTGCCTATCCACGTGGAGTAGATCTTCTTGTTGATTTTATATTGGTACGTAAGCGTGGCAGTAGATGTTTTGATCCATCCATTATCTGGCGAATCATAATGCGAGGAATCAGTCAAAAATGTCATGGGTGTGTCGAGTCACAATATTGAATGATCTGAGATGATTAGCGCAAGTGGGCACGTTGCCCTGCCACCTTCTATCAAGACAAACATGAACAGGATTTAAAAGCCATTCCCATCCACCATGTCCACCCTGCGCAGCCAGTCACTAAACAATGAACTTAAACTAGCACTTGCACCCATGAGAGGTTCAAGGAAAATGCCGATAGGAGATTAAAGGTTTGCAGCCAGAGAGCGAAGCATTTGTTTTCAAAACATTTCAAATCCTCCAGATAAGACTTAATGGAAATTGCTAAAAAAAATAGTTATGAGCTGTTCAGAAATTTTCAAATCCTCCAGATAAGACGTGCTGGAAATTGTTTAAAAAACAATAAAATGGAGTCTTAAACAGTAATTCAGAAGCCCACTTACAAAACAGGGTCAAACGTGTTTTTAAACCATGAGATGATCAACAAAGTATTTGTCTATCCTGAAGCAACAGTAAATAGTAAAATGACTTGAAGGACCATGAACATTTTGGATCAACTTGTATGAACATCCATGGACAGCATGGCACACACATCACTCTCTTACAGTCAAACAAACATTTCACAGAGACATTGTCCATTGCAAAACACAGTGGTATACTGTCCATGCACTGTCTAAATATTGAAGCAACACTGTCTAAATATTGAAGCAACAGTAAATAGTAGAATAACTTGAATCAAGCTTGTATCAACTTGTATGAGCATCATGTGAACTGTAGCTTTGGAAAATACTGAAAAGATAATCAAGGTAGTCTGTGATACCAAAGAACATCAACATCATCTTTGGAAGCATGAACAACATGGCCTTTCTGTCATAGGAACACTTGATAGAGACATTGTGTAAGGATATCACTTGCATGCATTGACTCCCCCTGTGAGTGAGATAATATGCATATAGAGCCATGTCACTGGCATCACTGTGCAAAGCACTGCCATTATTAACCTTTAATAGCACTGTGAGCACTGTTGTTTATACAGACCACATCTTGACAATCTACACTGTCACATGAAAATAGCATAGCTGTTTTGCCAAGAACCATCACCATGCATAACCTTGTTAAGTTGATCAAGACTATCAATATATTGATACTGTTATCAGACTCCTGCAACTGAAAGCATAGCGAACATATCACAGTCAAGTTTGTGAAGACAGTAGGACAGTGTTATCCATGTAGACAAAACAACACTACAGAAAAATTCAGTTCAAAACCACAATGGAACTTGTGATATAGAAATTCAGTGTTACCTGACAAGATGTCGATTGAAGTCACTGTTGGAGTAGCATAATATGGGCCATTCTTGGAATATATACAAGCCCATGAGTTCTATTGGTAGCTCATCAAATGCAGCTCTTTCTCGTCTTGTCCCTTGTTTCCCATTCCATTTGATGACACCTCTTCTGCCACACATTGGGAGGGGCTTTCTGAAGCTAAATTCGAGCTGCATGCCCTGACACCCCATACTTCATCTTCCTCAGACTGGAAGATCGCATTATTCCATACAACTGTGGGGTTCCCATCTGAAACTGCAGAATACAAATTTTCATTACCGCCTAAGGAGGAAAAGCATGACCTAATAGAAAGCAAGACCCACAAGAAAAGAAATAACAGGGTATGATTCCCAGTTGGAGCTGCAGAAGCATTATGACACAACTCTTCTGTAGAAAAATTCCAGAAACAAAGGTAACAGAGTGGAGATATGAATCCATATTACAGATTAAGCAAGACAGAAATCTCTTTCTTTAAATAATAAAATCCAAATAGCCAGAACCCTTAAACAAAATTGAAAAACAGAACTAGTGGGTTTGCTGAGCAAATAGCCCGCACTCAAAATTGTTACAAAAAACCCTAGCGGCATAGCAAAAGCATGTCAAATGAAGGGAGGCCACGAAAGAAGGCATGAAAATTGAAATGAAGAGATGGCATGAATCTTACCTGGTCAAGCAAGAACCAGTGCTGGTGCAAAACTTTTGAACCTTGGAGACTTTCAACGCTAGAGGTCGATGATGCCTTCATCTATTAGCAAGCCGGGGCATTTAGGTAAATTGGAGGTGGTGATCTTAGGGCGGTCAGGGAATGGCATGCAACGTCTTTGCCCTGGGTTTGACAGCTGCCCAATACTTCAGGTCGGCAACAGGTGTGAGCCGCATTTACAAAGTAATATTGATCTTCTTTCCCGGGAGGTTTACAGTGAACTGGCGACTGCTTGACGGCAAGCACACCTGTATCAGGCGTGAGACAGGTTTTTAGGCGTATTATGCACTGGGGATCCCAGAGGTAAAGCCTATCGGCTAATAAGAGAACATAAATTATTTGAGAGAGATGCGCACCTACTGCTTTTCAAAATAAAGAATACCAAGTACCACTTTCCTCGTTGAGGGGCTTTCAGATAACAAGTATTGGAGTTCCCCACGTCTTTTGTTGCATCTTTGATTTGCAAGTTTGTGCGCTGTAAAAAAGAGTCAGAGATTAATTATTTCAGAAATAGATACGTTGTACTTAATTTGCCTTGCATATTTTGAAACTTCTCCTGAAATTTTTCCTAGCATGATCAGGCTATGTAAATCATGAGCAATGATAGACTGAATGTAGCACATTAGTTGGCATGGCAATGTGATTTAAATTTTTCAAATAATAAATGGCAAGGATTTGGACCCAGATTTAGAGACTACTTATGGAATCAAAGCCGGTGAATCCCTATTAAAAAAATGCTTTAAGGAATCAAAGCCGGTGAATCCCTGTAAAAAAAAATGCTTTAAGGAATCAAAGCCGGTGAATTGCCTATAAAAAAAATATTTAATCCTTAAATGATGTATTATGTTGAAAAAAATCAAAGCTAAGAATAATTATTTGTAAAAGGAAAATAAAATTTGAACATGTTCATTACTCACCAATAAATTTTACGCTGTATTATCTTGAAAAAAGTCAAAGTTGGGAATCACTGCAAACAAAATGCTGTTGAAAAAACAAGTTACAATGCTATAAAATAAATGCTTTCAATAGTGAAAATTTGTGTTATCCTATATATATTAAAAAAATTGTAAAATTAGAAAATATTGATAATTAGAAATAAATCTAAAAATCTTAAATTTAATGTTAAAGTTTCTAAATTATGTAGAAAATAAATCTTGTTAAAATATTCAAAAGGTTAAAAATCAATTATATTCTATTTTAAAAAGATTTTGAATTAATATAATTTTTATAATAAATATTATCAATCATATATATTAATAAAAGGCAATGATAACTATTAATAAAAATGTCAAAATCTTTTAAAAATTAGAAAAAATTATATTTAATCTTGAAAATATTCTATTTTCAACAGATTTTGAATTAATAAATATATTTATAATAAATTATATATATTAATATAAAGTGAAATTAGAAAGAATTATTCCAAATATAAACTAATTTATATTTTTATCATAAAAATTATTTTATTATATATATATACAGTAAATTTTTACGGTTTAATAATAATTTTAAGTGTCAATTTTACGGTTATATAAAAATATAGCAAGTCAAATGATACGATCTAATAAATTTTTAGGTTGTAATATACGGTCCAAAATGCAAAAAATGGTCAAATAGAACATCAAATTCCAGGCTTGATTCAAGCCAACATGGATGGTACTATCCTCCTATTTTTGAGCAAGTGTGTGGTGTTTCCAGAAAAGGACGGGGTCTTTGTTTGGTGAAGATGCAAGTGGAGGTCAACAGTAGGAAGGGTCGAGGCCCAGCAGACTTTAGATTTTAGTAAATGCTAGTAGTTGTGGGTGCACACAACAAAGATAGCAGAACCTGCAATCTTGAATGTATTAAGCATTGAATAATGTCTTTGATGAACTCATATTGAAGTGATATGTGAGTCAAATGCATTGAACGAGGCCATAAGATTAGACAACTATTATGCATGTAATATGAGGAATGCCATCAAGGATGACAATATTGCAACCAAGCTGGAAATATCAGACAAGAAGATTGAAGTGGAGATAGTGAATAGGTACATTGAATTCACATAGAATTTTCTCTAAGCAACTTCTCCTCTTTGAATTTTTTTTTTTGATGAGCATAAAGAAGTCTAAACATGAGCAACAATTACTAAGCAGCGTTGTTATACGTGGCGAACAAGATAAAGAGAGAAACATAAAAGCTACTGCATTGGTAGATCAAATTGATATTGGAGTGGTGGTGGTGAGTAGTAAATTCAGTTTCCAAAGCTCAATATGTGTACACCCCATCTTCATGCATTGCTGTGCAATTTCTTGCACATACCTGTACAACTCATCATATTTGTTTTGTCAGAGTATTAAACAAAAATATACATCTCATGCCAACCTCTATAGCAATACAAACGAAATTGATAAATGTATGCTTGATAAGAGCTCAAGAAAGATGTGGATGACTTCAAGAAATTACTATATAAATCAATAATAAGTTTGAAACAAAAGATATTTTCCATACTGTCATACTATTTGTCTTAATGGATAAATGTTCATTTACCAGTTTCACCAGAAGAACAAAAATGTAAATCTTAAAATAGAAAAATAGCTTGTTATTTTAGGTATTCACAACTTTAATAAGCTATCAGATAGTTTACAAACAAGATTCAAAAACATATACATCCATGAATGGAAGTCTAAAATATATTTATTGTAGAGGCTTTAGAAAATTTCTAGAAAATGAAACATAATCGCCCTCCTTCTAGCACCATTATGTGAGCACTAACCTGCAAATCTTGCTCAAACAAAGAAAAATATTAGCATTTGGTCAATTTAAACAAGGGAAATACAATGCTCCCTATAAAATTCATTTGAACACAAGAATAATAAAAAAAAAGAATGAAAGAAAACTAAATCAATGAAACATTATTCAAATGACCAAATCAACATCTTATAGGGGGATTGGTGCTATTTTGATGTGGAAAATAGCCCTTTCCCAACCCCTTCATATAAGCTAAATGATGTGAAAATGATATGAAAATGCTATGAGAATGGAGTGGAGTGGGAAAAATCAATTCTCAGTTTAAGAGAGTGACTTTGCAAGAGATTGTGGAGGCTTTGTTGAAGGATGATGCCTCTATTTAAATATTCTCAAGTTGAAAGAATGCTTATGAGAGAGCAATGTGGGATCAAGAACAAGCCAATGAAAAGAGGCCACTTGTCAACTTGTGATAGGCTTGCGAATGAGCACATTTTGGTGAATGTGCCAAAGATTTTAAAATTGCTGAGTGGGGGACATGTAAGATTTTCAAATTTAAAATTGTTGAGTGGGGGACATGTAAGAATTTAAAATTCTAAAAATGTTGAGTAGGGAATATGTAAGAATTTAAAATTTTGAGTGGGGGACATGTAAGAATTTAAAATTCTAAGTGGGGGACATGTAAGAATTTTAAATTTTGAGTGGGGGACATGTAAGAATTTAAAATTATGAGTGGGGGACATGTAAGAATTTAAAATTCTGAAAATGTTGAGTGGGGAATATTCCTCAAAGATGCCATGTTGAAAGAAAATAAGGATTTTAATAAATCAATAAATTGATTTATTTGTGCAAGTGGGTGGTTAGGTTAGTTTAATCAGGATTAGATTAGCTTAATGATGATTAGGATGTTTTGACCAATTTGACTTGATTTAGGGATTTAAATCAAATCAAAGGGAGATGAAAGGTGATAAAGATTTAGTTAAATAAATATTTGATTTATTTAGCTAAGGGGAATAATGATAGGATCAAATTAAATAAAGTTAATTTATTTAATTTTAGATGGACGATCTTTAGAGATTAAATCAATTAAACTTGGTTTATTTAATTGATGGGCAAATATGCTTAGTTAGATATGCATGATGTCAATTTTGCATGTCTACAATACCTTCCATTTATTTATGCAAGAAAGATGGATCCTTACGTCCTCCTAAAATTCCAAACTCAGGAGCACAATGAAAAAGTTACATCCATTAAGTATATTATCTTATCTCTCTATTTTATTGAATAGCAAGTGATGTATTCTTTAGGGTTTACATGGTAAATATGTTGTAGATGAAGGCAATGATCCAGAATGGAATGAATTATTTGTTTTCAAACTAGGGGCTTCTAATTTGTTTATTATAATAATGGGAAATGATAGATTTAGCACTGATAATTGTGTTGGAGAAGCAATGTAAGTGATAAATCTCTTCCAATTTGCACAGTTTTCTTTTAATCTAATATTTCTTTAAAGACAGGCTTCTAAACCCTTATGACTACACAACATTCCATAGAAAAGGAGTGTTGATGAGAGGAAGCATACCTTCTACACCTTATAATGTGGTTCTTATGGACAAGACTTACTGTGGGAAAATCAAAGTGGGATTCACCTTCACTCCCAATGCAAGTCACAATTTTCTCTAAAAATAGCTTGTCGAAACATTTTTTTTAATGGTTTTCATGACCATGGATATTACAGTTGGACCTAAAATAAAAGTTTAATATATCTATTATAATATAATATGCAGATCTTGAAAGCATACTTATGTTGGGTATTATTCATTTTTGGAAGATGTTGACTGAAGGAGATGATTGATATGTGTTGCAGGAAGAGTGTTGTGTTGAAGAAGAGGAGATGGAGAGACATTGGAAAGAAGGATCATTGTGTTGTGTGGAAGAAGAAGAGATGGAGAGATCTTGGAAAGAACTATCATTATAACTGATTACAGTTACCTACTAATCTAGATTCAAAGCTTATAAATCATTGAAGACTAGTTATCTTCTTAAATTCTTTTTGTGTGAATTTTCACAAAGATTTGACCAATAGAAAGTTGAAGATTGAGGGTGAAGTGGAGGGTCATTAATATATATGTACATCATTGTTTATGTTATGGAAAGATGCATAGAAAATTTAATATTTGAGTTATTTTACTTTATTTTAAAATACATATCATTTGTATTTTAATTTTTATGTCTATGATCATCTAAATATAATATTTTAAGATTGAAATATGAAATTTATATTTTTTATTAGAATATTAAAAATAATTTTGTGTGTAATTCGAATGAAATTTTATTAATTTCGCTATTCTAAATCATAAACAATAAAAAATTATATGACGATACTCATCTTTAAAAGGATTATAGTTAGTTCTCTTATCTTTTCCATAGATATAGAGAGAAATGGGAAGATAAAGGGAGAGAGAGGTTGATATATGAAGAGAGATAGGAGAATAGGGAGGGAGTAAGAGAGGGAGAGATGGGGAGAGATAGAGAAAGAGAGGGAGAGAAAGGGAGAGAGATAGGTAGATGAGGGAGGGAGAGAAGATGGGGAAGGAGATATATGTATAGAGGGAGAGAGAAGAAGAGGGGGGAGAGGGCGAGAAAGATATAAAGTAGAAGAGATGGAGTGAATAAGATAGAGGGAGGTAGACATTTTTAGAGATAAGAAGAGAGATGGATGGGTAGAGAGAGGGAGACATTTCAAGAGAAGGAGGGGGAAAGATGAATATAGAGAAATAAAAGAAGAGTGAGACAAATAGATATAGGTAGGAATGAATATAGAATGAGAGAGGAAGAGGGAGAAAAATAGATAAGAGATATAGAGAGAGATAGAGGGAGAAATAAAGATAGTGAGATAGATGGGGGGATCTATAGAGAGTGATAGATAGAGAGGAAGAGATACAAAGATAAGGAGGAAGAGGGAGAGATAGAGAGATATATGGTGAGATAGAGTGATATAAAGATAGAGATATAAGGATGTATAGAGAGAGGGAGAAAGGGAGAGAAATAAAGAGAGAAAAATAGATAGTAGATAAAGACAAATAGAGATAGAGAAGGAGATAGAAATAGGGAGAGAGAGGGAGAGAGAGAGAGAGAGAGATAGAGAGAGAGAGAGAGAGAGAGAGAGAGAGAGAGAGAGAGAAGTGAGATATAAAGATAGATAGGGGAATGGAGAGGGAGCAAGAGAGGGAGATATGGGGAGAGATAGAGAGAGGGAGGGAGAGAAAGGGAGAGATATAGGTAGAGGGAGAGAGAAAAAGAGTAGGGAGAGGAAGGGAGAGAGATAAATAGAGGGTGATATCAAGAGATAGAGAGGGATATGAATTTAGAGATAAAGAGATAGGGAGATTGATATATAGGAAGATATATGTAGAGAAAGATGGAGAGAAAGAAGAGATAGATATATAGGGAGATTGGTAGGGAGAGGAAGATAAAGATATAGAGTAGAAGAGATAGAGGGAGAGATGGAGTGAATGAGATAGAGAGTGGGAGAGAGATGGATGGGTAGAGAGAGGGAGACATTTTTACAGATGGAGGAGGCGAGAGGAATATAGAGGTAGAGATGAATATGGAGCAATGAAGGAAGAGTGAGGCAAATAGATACATGTAGAGATGAATATAGAATGAGAGAGGAAGAGGGAGAAAAATAGATAGAGATATAGAGAGAGATAGAGGGAGATATAAAGATAGAGAGAGATAATGAGATACAGAGGGATAGATAGAGAGTGATAAATGGAGAGGAAGAGATATAGAGATAAGGAGGAAGGGAGAGATCGAGATAGAGATCAAAAGAGAAAAATAGAGAGAAGTAGAGAAAGACAAATAGAGATGGAAAGGGAGATAGAAATAGGAGAGAGAGAGAGAGAGAGAGAGAGAGAGAGAGAGAGAGAGAGAGAGAGAGAGAGAGAGAGAGAGAGGGTCATAGATATAGAGATATATGGGAAGGTAAGAGAGAGAGGTTGAGATAAAATTGAAATGGTAAAAAATGGGGGGGGTTAATTGTCCTATTTTCCACTATTTCATTCAATAATGTCCTAAAAGCCCTAAATGGATTGTCTATCAACTCCACAAGGTGAGTTAATTCTCAATTAGGACATAGGAAGGGGTTCTTTCAACTTTTATGGGTTCACCACCAAGAAAGTGCTTGGAAAAGACAAGTATTCAACCTACAAAAACTAGTTATGCAAGCTAAATGAGAGCTGTAAATAATGAAATTATGCAACAACAAGATAAGATATGTGTAACTGGGAAATCTAGAGATGTGATGAGGTTTATAGAAATACAAAGAAGTTGTCAAAAAATGTCAGGGAGGACAAAGATTCCCTCACTGTTGTTTTAGTCCCGCTGCTAATTTTTGGGGGAAATGCGGAGTCTTTGGATCTTGGAACAAAATCTTAAAGAATCTCTGAAAAATACACCTAGGAGGACTAAGATTCCCTAGGTGGCATATTAGTCCCGTTTTTAATTTCTGAAAACTCTGAATGTGATCCTGAGCTCCAAGGTCTGCACTTGCTTCTTCTCAGATCTCAGGTTTTGAAACTTTCAGATTTGACCTATAGGTGAGTTTCCATGAGGATGACAACTTTGTAATGCAACTTTGCAATCTTGCACTCCAAATGATCTTCAAGTCTTCAACCTAAATCTGCAATCACAAGCATGAAAGAGAGGAAAAACTTTTTATATTGTTAGTAAATGGGGGTTTGCCTTGGTCAAACCCCTTGTTGGTAATTAAACATTGAAATAAATAGAAATAATGAAGGGAAATGATGAATGGACAACATGCAATGTTGCAACTCACCAAACCCTTGTTGTAAAGTTTGCAAACTAGTGTGAAGTGGCTAGCTTGAATGTGGTCTTGAATCAATGGAATGCTTTGATAGATCTTGCTTGAATAAAAACCCTACATCACAAATGTTAGCTCAAAAGCACACATGATGGAAGAATCCTCTTTGATATGATGCTTGAATCTTGATGATGGCTCCAAACGCTTGATGAATTTCTCTTGAATGCTCTTGAATGAATACTTGAATGCTCTCACAAAATAATTTTATGCTTGTTATGAAAAATGAGTGAATGAACCTTGTATTTATACTTATCTATGCTTAATATCTCAAAATTAAATCTCAAAAATAAGCCAAGGAGGACTAAGATGCCATAGGTGGCATATTAGTCTTGAAGCTCAAATCTTGGGGCACAGAGTCCAAAAAGGGACGTTTTCAGGTGTGTTCAAAATCAGGGTCCCAAGACCTTTGGGGGCCAAAGATGCCCTAGGTGGCATTTTGGACCCAACCCAAAAATTAGGGACACTCAGAGAGAATCAATAAATGATCATTTTCCCTTTGATGATTGTTGGGATTAGCCAAAAAAATATTTAGTTTATTAGGCTTATGAATGCAAAATAGGACCAATTAAGACATAAAGAAGGATAAATAAAGCAAGGTAGGCCCAAACAAGTGTGAAAATGCAAGGGTATGCATTTTCCTACACTACATAAAGATAGATAGGGGAATAGAGAGGGAGAAAGAGAGGGAGATATGGGGAGAGATATGGAGAGGAAGAGAAAGAAAGGGAGAGAGATAGGTAGAGGAGGGAGAGAGAGAAGATGGGGAAGAGGGAGATATATGCACTTTCTCTGTTAGAAGAACTTTAAGTTTAATATTTGTCTATATATTTTTTAAAATATATAGTATATTTATTGGAAAATATATTCAATTTATATTTATTATTACATATTTTATGAAATATGATGCATATTATTAAATATAAATATTATTTAGTTATTTTTGGTTTCCTACAATCGATATCTCTCAATGTTTTCTATATAGACCATGTAATATGATAGATATGCTAGTGTAATCCCAATGGTCTTCAATCGATACAAATGCTTTCACAATCCTAGATCTATTATGACAAATCCCCTCCAATCATAAAGGGAATGTGTTCACCATAATAAATATAATTTATTTTATATATACAAAAATATTTGGATTGTTTATTTTTATTTTTATATGTTAAATTATAATATTATGAGGGAGCGTATATTTAAAATAGAAATTAATTATATTTATATGTTAAATTATAATATAATGAAGAAGTGTATATCTAAAATAGAATTAAATTATATTGATTGATAATTACATAAATAAGCAAGAATTACATTATATCTATGGAAAGCAAGAATTCACCATAAAGTCTTGTAAAATGTGTGGTTGCTTGTTAAATATCTATTTAAAACATCTATATCTAAATGTATTAGTATTGTCCTATAGTATGATTTTTAATCTTAAAGTGTCACATAATGGGAATATCCAATATTGTTTAGGGTTGGTAAGACATGATATAAAAGTATTTAGTTTTGACAGAAAAAAATTGCTTCTTAGTGAATCAGTCATTGTACACCAATGATTTAAAGCTATTTTATCTATCATTATATACCATCGACAAACTTGTTTTATTTGCTAGAGATGTCGTGACGCCTGTCAATTACTTTGGAAGAAGTTGTAATAAACTAACTTTTAAGTTATGTGGTTTTCCTATAGACTTAAACTAAAGGTGACTTAGTAGAAAAAAGTGTAGAGATGAATAATAGTTGTACTAAATAATTTTGTAACATGGATGTTATTATTTATTTTTCAATAAAATTTATATCATTTTAAAAAAAAAATTGTATTGTTGATCTTGTTAGTAACGTATTAGATATGTATCGATGCAATGGACCTAGTTCGATTGGCTAAAGCATCATGTTGTAGGTAAGAAGTCATGTTGTAGGTAAGAAGTCATGAGATCTGGTCTTCCCACTATCCTCGTGATACCAAAGGGTGTGTTGTGGCCCAATTTTGATTGATGCAATCCAAAAAAAAAGTATTAGATTTGTATTGTAGATTAATTGTGTATTTATTTAAAAATAAATTTAATTTTATAAAGTTGACATAAAAGATTTTTTAACTTTATAAATTTTTAAAATTAATTAAAAAAAACTTATATGTTAAGGACCAAATATTTGGAATGATGGGAGTAACTCACTTAATCATGGTATTCATTGTAGTCAAACACAAATTATAATGTGTTGTTAGTAGAATATCATATTTTCATTTAAAATATAACTTATATGCAACCTAAATAGACCAAATACCTATTAGTAACCATATATCTTTGTTATCTCTAACTTTTATATATAGCACAAATGAACCAATAGTTGAACACAAAAAAAAAAATTGTTGTTATAAAATGACATTATTATTTAAAATACAATTTATATCCAACACAAATGGACCAATAGTTGAACAATTTTTTTTTTTTTTAACAATCCTTCAAATTTCAAGGAAAATACAAGGTATTTGTTGTGCTCACCTTTTATATTTGTGACAGGATAGATTATTAATATGAAAAATTCCAATGCATATATATTGCTACCCTAGTAATTGTACACATAAGAATAATATTTTTTCACCATGAAAAAATACTTGTTTAATGAACATCTTATTTTATAAATATAAATAACATCTAAATAGTTATAATATTTTATTTGAAACCAAAATTTATTTATTTCACTTGTTAATGAATGTATTTATGTTCTTTTATATAACATTCATAGGTTTCCATGTGTTCAAGCAAGGTCCATCTTGATCACCATTTAATTATTTTTTATTTATATGTAGACTAATTATTTATAATATATAATATAAATATGTGGTACGATTTATATAAGAATTCAAATAACCGGCTTTTAGATGAATAGAATATGTGGCTTGTGGCCACCAACATCCTAAGCTTAATCCCTTTTTATTACTGATTAATTTCTCCTTGAAGTTCTTATTTATAATTAATTTTTCATATACAACTGGAATATGTGTGTCAAGAAGGATATACCTCAACATATTACATATAAATTATTGTGTCGTAAATTGTCACACTTGATAATTTCACACCAGGTTTAGCTCCCTCTATTTTCTTAGACCTAATTATGGATTTAATTTGCTTGTTTTATAAATATCTTTGGAAATTGAGAGATGGAATTGAAAATAAGCATTTAATAATTAATATCAATATTTAAGTCCCTAAAAGGGATGAGCTTAGACTAGGGAAACGAGTGCCCCTATCCAGCCTATTTTGGCCCTAGTTTGAATATGTCGATGTTGGTATTCTATTATTTAAAAAATTGAGTTCTATTTGTCAACTATTGGTAATTGAATTTTGGTAAATTAGAAGATATAAATACAAGTATTTTTCACCATTTAAATCCCTAGAAAATCTATTAAGAAAATTGAAGATCCTAAAATCAATTAAGGAAAATTCAAGGGAATAATGAGCAACATTATTATAACACTTTCATCAATTAAGATCAATATTGCAAGGCATTAGAAAGAATGAAACAATTATCTACAAGGATCTATCATGATCAATCATGCCAAATTATGAAGATGTATTGAGTCATCCTATACATGCTATCTATAACAATCTATTATATGTTGTGAATTAACCTCTTATAGGTCTATCAAGCAATCAAGCCATCCATCAATCAACATTTGTGGCAACTTGTGGTGTGACATCACTTCATCAAGGATTTCATATCAAGGTAAAATTGTCATTTGTCATTTATCATTTATCATTTCAGTCAATTTTTGTTTTGGCATCTGCTTCACCTAGGCTATGCCCTCTTGATAACCATTAATCACTATACTTGGAGGTAGAAAAAAAATGGGGGGGTTTGACTTGGGCAAGACCCCATACAAAATAAACTTTCCTCCTCTTTTCATGTGTGCAGGTTAGATCCAAAAGTTTTAGTAAAAGATAGCCACAAAAAACATAGAGTAGAGCATAACATACATCTAAGAGTTCTTAAATTTTGAAAAGAAGCATCTCAGTCTAGGGAAGCCAACACCCATATCCCTATAATTTACCCTCATATTTGAATCATAGGTTCCTCTCTATAACTCTTTCTTAGATCTAAAGTTGTTATGTGATTTTCTATTTTTGTTTGTGATAAATTAAATTTTTAGATCTAGGGTTGTATACCAAATAAGCTTATTAAAACATGCATCAAATTTATCATCCCCACAACGCACAAAAATAGACACAAGACCATAAAAGATTGGCTCTCCATTGTGCTGGCAAGCCAATTATCAACCCTAGGTTGTTTTGTTTCCAAATGTGATGTTAAGTGAAAAGAGGTTAATCTTAGTTGTATCTAGGATCACTTTTCCTACATTACATTTTGGTAAACCTAACATATCCTCCACTTGCAATTTTCTAATTTTTATTAACATAAATTTTGAAAATTAATGAAAAAATATAGATTCTTTGAAGATCTTGTTTTTATTTACATTTAATTTATTTATCATCAATATGTATTTGTGTTCTTTAATCATGATACATTAAAGGAAAAATAAATAATAATTTGAATTAACTTGCATAATTTCATATCTAATTTATCCTTATTTAGGGCTTGATCTGAGTTACATAAATTGGAACTCTAACTACAATCATAGGTTGTTGAAATTTTTCAAAATTGCATGTACATATTTTATTAAGAAATATTTAAAAAGTGAATAATTACATATTGTTTTCATTTCAAAAGATAAAAAGTATTTGATATTTTACATTTTTCTAGAAAAAATCAATCAAATACAACATTTAAATTCATAAAACCATCATAGGAACATATTGCATTTCTCTAATAATATGATAGTAAATATCAAGCTCAATATGATAATGGCAACAATCAGTTTCAAAAACCTTGCTTTCCTTCACATAATGTGGCCTTAACATTTGAAACATTGTTTGTTCAATATTTATGTGAGGATTTGTATCACAAAACATCACACACATCTCATGTTGTGTTATATCTAACTAATGTTTTGTTTGCAATTTAAAATTGTCTAGCATGATCCTATGTTTTAGAACATCTATTTTATTTAATGAGGGATAAGTATGATCATGCCAAAAAATTGAGATCAAGTTCCTAACACCATATTCAATTTTGTTAGAATGAGCAGCCCTACACATCAATGGCCAATTGACTTCTACAGTGTTATCATCTAGAATTTTTCTCCCTTTTGCATAGATCTTGGTAGTGTCTTTCTACTTAAGCCAATTTCACTTGAAAGTAAAGAGATTTTACTCTTTCTTGAAATATGTGGACTTACCATAGATGTCAACATCACTCTTCTTTGGAGAGAGTGGGTGGGAGAAGCAAGAGAATGGATGGGTGAGAGAGGACAAATTTTGAATCTTCTAGCAATGACGCAGATCGTGGTGGAGTAGGCTCTGAGGATTCACAAGCAGAATCAATGCAACAAGCAAGTGGTAAGCAAGACAAGGAGGAGTCAGAAGAGATTGAACCTAGTAAAAATATTCAGGTGGACCTAGGGGGGAGGCCTCTCTTGTTCTCAATTTTAATGAAAATATTGTTGGGAGGACTAAAGGATAGGAAGTTGAAGAAACCCAAAATGTGGTGGGAGCCGCTAGATGTGAAGGTACTAAACTAAAACCATAGGTGTCTCTCTTTGGAGTGAAACCTAATGGTAAATCTGTGTTCCCCCCAGTCAGCAATATCTTTGATCGGATAAAGGGTAAATTTTCCATTTCTATCCCTAATTTGGTCATTGATCACAATATTTCTCTAATGGAAAAAGTGCTGGTTGGAAAAATCATGGGCCCTAGACCAAATATTGAAGTTGTTAGGGCTTTTGTTAAAAGGAAGTGGAGAACTAATGTACAAGTTCTTGTTTCGGCATTCCCTAAAGGTTACTTTTCTTTTGAGTTTTCCTATAAGGAGGATATCTTGGTAGTAAAGAGCGGTGCTCCTTGGATTATAGGCAAGTCATCCTTGGCTCTAAAGAAATGGACTACAAATCTAGATCTTTCATATTCCATTTTTTAGAATGTTCCAGTTTGGGTAGACTCCTTGGTCTTCCATTGGAGTAGTGGAATGAGGATGTATTCAATGGCCTGACTAACTCATTTGGAGAGCTTCTATAAATAGATTTGATGATGACAGTTAGGAAAAGGTTAGTATTTGCTAAAATCTATGTGTGGGTGTCACATAATGCTGACCTACCATCATCTATTGAAATACAATCAGATTTGGGCACCTGGGTTTAGGCTATTGAGTTTGAATCGATTCCTTTTGCTTGCTTTAAATGTAGAATATCAAGACATTGGGAAAAAAATGCTCGCTTAATGTCAGTAATGCAAAAGAAAAGCCCTGGCCTGAGCTGAAGAAAATTTGGAAAAAGAAGTTTGAAGGGGATGGAAAAGAGAATAAAGAAAAAGAGAATGGAGAGAATGAGGGTAAGATGTTAGAGGGAAATGTGAAAGCCCTTGAAAACAAGGATGATGTGGAGATTCAGGTTGATTTGGAGTTTCAGGAGCCACCAACCAATAAGCTAGAGAATGAAACTGGTGGGAAGGAGGATAGTGAGATTGGCTTGGAAGACATCCAAAGTTAGGGCTCAATGATCAATAAAGGTAATCTGACATTGGATATTGGGGTGCCCATCATGCCCTTGACATTTGAAGGTAGAGGCCAATCTAGCCAAGAGTTAGTTCAGGACCCAAAATCAATAGAATCCTAGGAAATTGTTAAGGATACCTTCGGGGGCTGAAGTCAGACATTGGAGAACTCGAGTGAGAATTTGACCCAGTTTAATAATAGATTGATGGATACCCTTCAACTAGATCAAAAAGGGATATTAGATAGGGATTGGGTGTCAGGAAAAGAAAATTAAACTCAAGAAGACACTGATAGAGAAGATGCCAACTCTCATTCTAGGAAGAAGAAAAATAAAAATAAATAGCACAGTACTCCATCATGGATCTCTACTAGAACTAGAGCTAAGGAAGATTGTGGTGCCACAAAGAGTAGTCAAGGAAGAAGATCTACAAGATGGTATAGGAAGCAATGAATCTTTTAGGATGTAGCAGATGGCATTTAGAAAACCATTCTTGAGATCTATAAAATCCAATCCCTTGGAAAGATATGAAGATTATGTCATGGAACATAAGGAGGTTGAATAGCCTCCGTAAACAAGATGTGTTGCACAATTTTGTAAGGGACCATAAACCTGATATTTTACTTGTCCAAGAGTCCAAAATTCCTAAAGAGAAAATGGAAAAGATTAAGATGTTTATGTTTTTCGGGGTGCATGGTAATAACTCTAAAGGTGCCTCAAGGGGGATAGTTACCTTCTAGAATTTGAACCTTATTAAAGGTGAATGGCTCTTTAAGAGAACTAATCATGTGGCTACTAGATTTACCCATATTAGAGATAATTTTTGTTGGATACAGTCTAATATCTATGCCCCAAATGGGAAAGGGGCTAGAAAAACCTTTTGGTAAGAGTTGGTTGTCTTCTATAGGAAATTCATTAATGAAATATGGGTGGTTATGGGAGACTGCAATACTCCTCTTCAAGAAAACAAGAAGTTTGGAGGATCTCAAGTGAATTTGGAAAGTAGAATGGATTGTATGGACTTCATAAACAATTAGGCTCTAAATAATTTTGAGCTACAAGGAGCCTCTTTTATGTGGTCAAATCATAGAATTGGTAAGGATTTGATTCAAGTTAGATTAGACAGAACTTTAATTTCTGATCAATGGTTTTTGAATTATTTTTGTTCCTTAATGGATCTCTCTAGGGTGGGATCAAATCATTATCCTATTAGTTTTGTGGTGGACCCTATCCTGGCTAAAAGGAATTTCCCCTTTAGATTTGAACCAATGTGGCTTTCCCACCCTTAGCTCCTTGAGGAGGTGAGGAATTGGTGGAATATCTCTATTCCTGGGACAACTATGTTTAGGGTTGCCAAAAAATTGAGGAAAGTCAAGAATAAGATCAGAAGATGGAATAAAGAAACCTTTGGTAATACCTTTGGAATTAAGTCTAAATTACAGCTGGAACTAAAGGATACACATGATAAAATCTAGCTAGAGGGATACATTGCTGATAACAGGATGAAAGAAAATGAGTTGCTTGTGAAGATGCATGATATAATAACCAAAGAGGAGGAATTTTGGAGATAGAGATCTAGGGCTCTGTGGCTCACAACTGCAGACAAAAATACTAGATATTTTCACATTTCTATGTTGAAACATAGAGATGCTAATGGAATTACTCACATAGAGTACAATGGTAGCCATTTTGAGAAGGATGAAGACATAAGGAGACAAGCTGTCATTTTTTTCAATAATCTTCTTTTGGCAATTGATGGGGTAAATTATGGAATGCAAGATCATCTTACAGAGGGAATCCATAAACTTGTTAAGGAAGAAGATAATCAAATGCTTACTGCTATTTTGAGCAGGGAAGAAATTAAGAGAGTTGTCTTCTCTTTTGAAGGGGACAAGGCTCTGAGACCTGATGGGTTTCCTATGTTCTTCTTTTAATGGTCCTAGGAGATTGTCAAAGAGGATGTGTTTAATGCTGCTAAAGAGTTCTTTGGATCAAGAAGCCTCATAAAGGAATTAAATGCTACTTTCTTGGTCCTCATTCCCAAGCGCATAGGAGCTATGAACTGTGAAGCTTTCAGGCCTATAAGCCTTTGAAATTCCTTCTATAAAATAATACATAAGGTTTTGACCACTAGTCTTTTCACAATTCTTCCTTCCCTGATTTCTCCTTAGCGTAATGGCTTTGTTCCTAGTAGGAAAATTCTTGACTCAATTATTACTGTCCATGAAAATGTTCATTCTCTCATTGAATCTAAGACTAAAGGTTTTCTTCTCAAATTGGATATCTCGAAAGCCTATGATTGTGTTGATTGGAAATTTTTACTCAAAATCATGAGGGCATTTGGCTTTAGCAATAGAGTTCTATAGATGGTCGGTCAACTCATTTCTTCAACCACCATAACTATCCTAGTAAACGGGTCTCCTTCACATTTCTTTAAGATTTCTAGGGGCTTGAGACAGGGTGACCCTATCTCCCCAATTTTATTTACTATTATGGCATAATTCCTTAGGAGGAACTTGAATAGAATGGTGGATCAGGGGTCCTTGGTGGGATTGAGGCCCTCTTCTATTAATTTGATCTACTCCCACCAACATTCTATAGATGATATCATTTTTATGGGAAGATCAACTGTGGCAGAAGCTAGGAATTTGAAAAAAGTTTTGGATAATTATGAGAGGGCTTCCAGTCATATGATTAATAGACAAAAACTCTTTATTCTTCTTCAACACTTTGAAGCCTAGGTAGAACAAAATTTCCAGAATTCTTGGATGCAAAGTGGAATCTCTTCCATCTATTTACCTTGGCTTGCCCTTGGGTCTAAAGCCTCCTGAGTCTTTTTGGAACTCTTTGGTAGATAGGTTCAGGAAAAAGCTAGCCGATTGGAAAGGAGCTCTCTTCAACCAAGTTGGAAAGATTCAAGCTCCTCAAAGATACTCTTCAGGACCTCCCAATCAATGTCTTAAGTCTCTTTAAAATCCCTTCCAAATATGCAGATGCAATTGAGAAAATCCAAAAATGCTTCCTTTGTTGGGTGTTGAAGAAAGGAAAATAATGCCTCTTATCAGCTGGGATGATGTTTGCAAACCAAAAAAATTGGGAGGTTTGGGTCTGAGAAAGATAACATTGATGAATAGGGCTCTCCTTGCTAAAAAAATTTGGAGAACTTTCTCGTTTAATGGAGAATGGAATAGTACTTTAAAGATAAAATATATGGCAAATATTGGATCTCTCAAGACTTTACTGGAGTCTCTAATTTCCCCATGGATCGAGTCTTTGGAATCATATGATTAGAGAAAGAAACATTATTGATTTGGGGGTTGGATGGAGCATAAGAAATGGGAGACAAGCCAAGTTTTGGGAAGATAGATGGTTAATGGAGAAGCCCTTAATCTCATATGAATGCTTCAATGGATGGGTTGAAACCTGCAAGGCTAATTTTGGGACTCATGTTGTGGACTACTAGAGAAATGGGGGATGGGTGAATTTGTGCCAGATCATTTTGGACCTTGCACCAATCCAATCCTCTTTGATGGTTGTCAGAATGGCGACGAGTCAGCAAGATGATCTTTTAGTTTGGATGGCTAACCCTTTAGGCAGCTACTTTGTCTCCTCGACTATCTCTTTGTTGTCCCTTTCTCCTGCCCCTTCTCCCTTTTGGGCTAAAGCTTGGTTAAACATCTAACTTTTAAGGTTAACATTTTCCTTTGGATTCTTCTTTAGAACAAAGTGCTCATAGTGGATAATCTCTATAAGTGTGGCTTCCAGATTTCAAATTGATGTTACCTATGTAAGGGAGAAGTAGAAACTGTGAACCATCTGTTTCATCATTGTCAGTATGTGAATTCTATTTGGGGAATATTTCTCTCTATGGAACCTTTCATGGGTCTTTCCTAGCTCTATTGAAGATCATTTTATTCAGTGGAATGCTCCTCCTTTAAGTCCTACTATCTGTAGATTATGGTCATTCACTTTTCCTTATATTTCCTAGGGAGTGCAGAAGGAGTAAAATAATAAAATATTTAGGAACAAGGAAGCTCTAGAGAATATTGTGTTTGAGAAAACATATAGACTCATTGTGGAAAACACCAACAATATCCCTTATCAAGAGAATAAGATGGAGGCTATGGTTTGTTCTAACTATGACCTCAAGATGGAAAAAGATTGGAATATCAAAAATGATGTGTCAAGCACTCCAAGACTAGCGAAAAAGAACCGTGAAGTTGTTTATTGGAGTCACCCCCCTAGGGGTTGGATAAAATCTAATTTTGATGGTGTGGTGAAGGGAAATTTGAGGCCGACATGGAGTGGTGGAGTGATAAGAGATTATAATGGAAAGTTTATTTCGACAGTGGCTACACCTTTGGGTGCTCAATCTAATCATTTAGCCAAAGCCATTAGTGCTTTCTAGATTATTGATCTAGTGAATAAAATGAAATTTAAAAACATATGGATTGAGGATGATTCCAAAAAGATTATTGAATGTCTTCTAGGAAAGTCCCCCCATCATGGACTATCAAATGTTGGATAGAAGAAGCAAGTTCTATTTTATCTAACTTTGATAAAGTTAGAATATCCCATGTCTTTAGGGAAGCAAATAAGGTCGCTGACTATTTTGCTAATGAGAAGGTCAAACAAAATGGGAAGCTAATGTGGCCAGATTCTAATGACTTGGGAGTTGATGTTAGAGCCTTAATCGATTATAATATTACTCATGGTAGAGCTGCCACTTTTAATGATGATTATGGAGAATAAGACCAGGTACTGTGACATAATTAGATACAATGGTGGCATTTTTATTACTTCTACTACTTGTTAGGGTTGGCATGTTTTGTGGGTGCTTTGGTTCTATTTTTGGGTCTTGGGTTAGGCTAATTTTCTTGCTAGCAATAGAGGCAAGGTTACTGCAACAATGGGGGGAAGCAAAAAGAGGGTTGAGCCATTAAGGTGTGAGAAACACAAGAAAAATTTGACGGTTTGGAGGCACATTAAGAGGGGTGGGTTGGAGCCATTCATTGAAAAGCTCCATGGTCTTGACCCAAAAATTACTAATTATTTTACAAAACATTGGAAGAAAGGTGAAATAATTCTCTTAGGAAGGAAGGTTAATGTTTCTGAGAACCTTATAAGGGAAATCACCAGACTTCTAACTGATGGGGTGAAGTTCTATCAGGATAGAAATTTCTTGAATGAACCTGTTATTAGATTTCCCAAAACTGAAGAGGAAAAGAAGAAGCTGGTAAAAATTTCTAGTAGCTATTTTGATGTTATGATGGTCAAGAAGGTTTGGCAAGAGGTGGTCAGAATTCTTATGGAATACAATACATTGGATGACAGATCTACCAAAGTCTATGGCTACCATTTTTCCCTCCTTAATCATTTTTGACTCAAGGTAAGGATCTCCTTTCCTCACTACCTATTCTACTCCTTGACTAATAGTATTGAAGAACATAGAAAAAGCCCTAGGAAGAATCTAGTCCTGCACACTGGTCTTATTCGACTTATTCATGAGCATTATGAAAATATGCCTATTGTGTCTAACCCCTTAATGGCTTTAGCCTCGAAGGGATATGAAACTGAGATAAGTTCGTTAGAGGATGAGGATGATGAAGAATCTAAGTGGGAGGAGGAAGATTCGCCCTCTCCAAAAAAGATAAAGAAGAAAACCCCTCAGATAAAACCCTTGAATAAGAAAAATTCCTCTGTGAAAACACCCACTAGTATTGCTCATGTGGTGAAAATAAGAAAGAAGGATCCCCTCATGAAAAAGTTGGTTTCTTACTCTGAGGATTATCCGGAGGATAACTCAGAAGTCCCTAAAGCCTCTGAGGAATCCTATATCTCTTACCCTTCCACTGAAAAAGAGAATAGACCTAGATTCCCCAGAGATCTCAAACCTGAAGACCACTACTTCAGGCCAGACTGGGAATACCCTGATGACATTCTGGCAATTGCTAGAAATGGGGCTGTTGACTACTTTAGGATTATGAAGTGGGTTTTTAATGAGATAAAGGACCTCAACTTGAAAAATAGGGTGGTCACAAGCAAGCTAGATGAAATGGAAGCCAAAGGGGTTACCCAAAATACTGTTGGGGTTTTGTGGACTGAGGAAGGGAAGAGGTCAATGACTGATAGCCTTTAGAGAACTGTTGAGTTCATGGACATGATGAAGAAGGATAATGAAAATAAGGTTAAGCATCTAGAAGGGGAAATTGGTAAAATCAGGGATACTATGAAAACCATTATGGAGCATAGCCATAGAGTTGTGAAACATAATGCTACTATCTTGGGCGCTGTGGTGGAGAAGCTAGAAAATATTCATTAGGGGTTGTTGTTTGTGGATTTGGAAGCTGACAAGGATAAAATTAAGAAAGAGGATTGCCCCTCGAAGAGGACTAGAGCCAACTTGAAGAGAAAAGCGAAGTCTTCGCCTTAGGAGATCCAGGACCTGAAGAAGGTGACCCACAAGATGTGTGACCTTGAAGCTCAGGTTGTTGAAACTATAAAGTCCTTAGCTTAGCGTTGGTTGTGTTTTGTTCTAGATTTTTGCTAGCTTTTTGCTGATCCTTGGTTGGTAGCTATTGTCCTTTTTTGCTTTTTCTTGTGTTGCAGCTTTCCCTTTTGTAGTGAACTCTGATGGCATATCTTTTTTAAGCTTGTAAACTCTTTGGTTTCGGGTCCCTATAAAACCTATTTTTTCCTTTATCAAAAATATCACTCTTCTTGAAATGCTCTTATTTGCTGATCAAGATTGTTTCCCAATGGAATTGAAACTTTTCTTAACATTTTCAACAATATCTTTTTCTAGGTCTCGCCTTTTCCTCTTTTTTTTGTTAAATCTACACTTAGCAATTGTAATGGCTCTTTTGGGTCACCACAAAGAAGCAATGTTGATAATAGTTGGTCTTTACCAAGTGTATCATGATTTTTAAAATAAGTCTTAGTTATTTCCTTTAAAGTTCTTGTCAATGCCCTGTTAGTAGTTTGAGTAGGTTGATTAGCAAAAAAAATAAATTTCTCTATATCTATTTTAAGTAAATGATCTATATTTTTGTAATAATTTTTTCTCTTCACCTCTTTAATTAGATTCAGAGTATGAATATCAGTAGAAGAAAATGATCTTGACCCCTATTTTACATCAATGTACTTATGGGCCTCCTCTCTAACATCATTCTTTTGTTCCTGGGTCTCCTCCCTAACATCAAATATGTGTTCTTCAACCTCCTCTACTCCAGTAAATAAATTAGATTAGACATCCACTCCAGTTTTTGTATGTTGAGTCCCTACACATATCGTATAAAGGAGAAGATTTTAGGATATATAAAACTTAGATTATTAACTTAGGATAAAGCATCAAGGTGATTATGAGTTCAAAGTGAGAAAGGGTTAGGGATGTAGTATTCATCAAGTTACCTTTTTCAACAATTTTAAATTATAATTAAACTACCAATCAAGCATGCATTTCAAAGTATTTAAAAGAAGAAAAAATGGACATATAAATGGAAATAATAGATCTACAATGATATTTTCCATATGTCTATGGTCATGTGCACAAGTTCCCTCTAACTTGTTATTTTATTATCCTATTTGTGTTTTTGATTAAGTAAGCATGGATTTTGAAAGGGCTCTTATCTCTTTTACAACAAAAAGATTTAGCAATAAACACATCAAGACAAAGAACGACAAAAATAAGAAAAAACAACAAGAAACTATTCTCGTTCCTAATAGAACAACAAGGAAGAACAAGCAATAGCACTGATAGGATAGGCCAGAAAGCCACACATAGAGAAGAACAACAAAATAATAGTATGAAAGAGGAGCCATAAATAAGAAACAACCTAGAAGCAGTTAAAGAGGCACATCTCTAGCACTGGATCTAGGAACCAAATCAACTTTGTTAAACAAAACAATAACCTTCTTAGACTTCTTTCTATTCACAACTATCCACATTGAATCAAAAACATGATTAGAAATAGTTAGATCGGAAGGGGATGAATCCCCTTTGAAGTTAAGAATTAAAAAATTATATGAGTATCATCTAATCAAAATCTTAAATAAGATCATTAACAACTACTTGCAGATAATTTTTCAAATGATGACAATGTGAGCTTGATCCTCATATGAACAAGATAAATTATATTCCTTAAAAATACTCAAAATGGATTGGTCAATTATTGTGGATAACTCCATTTAGAAAAAAACCTAAAAAGTGATTAATAAAATAGTTTGGAATGATTAAAGAAACCAACATCAATAAGAGGTGGAAAAAAAAAGAGTAAAAGCCAATTAAAGTATATACCAAGAATCCTTCAGCCAAAACAAATGAGTAATCACCTCTATCTTTAGCCACTTAGGCATTAAATATTGAAGAAGAATAGGAAGCATTAGAATTTTTTGTGCTTATATATTGAGGAAGAAATTAAAACTCAAGCTTGAGCAAGGGTGTTAAAGTATAAGAGAATACTACTCTGGAACTTAATACATAAACTTATCCTCCTTAGGTAATTCCTCATAACATGTAACACAACCATCTCTACCTCATGCGTCAACTATAGATGTAGGTCCAACCAACTAGTCAACTAGAGCATAACAATATGGGGCTAAAGAAAATTTTTACTAGGCTCCTCTTGAAGGTACTATAGAAGAAAATAAGGACCTAACTACAACATAATACAAGACACCTACTAAAGGGAAAGATGAGGTTGGTATGGAAATTCTTAGAAAGATGAATCTAGGACCAATATAGGAAGTGATATTAACTTCTATGAAAAGATAGAGGAGATTATAATAGAACATAAAATAACTTAAAATTCATGTGACAATCTATCTTCTATAGAGAGGACTCTAACACAAGTGTTCAATTCTCCTTATAGATCTCCTTCCTCACAAGAGTCAATACCAACAAGAATATCTTCTCCTCCAAGTCCACTACGTTTTTCTCCACCTAGTCGTGTACATCAAACTTCTTCACCAACTTCCTCATCTTAAAATATAAAGTAGGAATGACTATTCAATATGGGACTACCCAAAAAATAGCTACAATGGATATACAGGTATAATTATTTGGTTAGATTCTATAATGTAGAAAAGAAGAAGGAAATATGATGGACTAGGTGCTAGCACATGACTTTAAGTTAACTTAATGAATTCTTGAAGCACCACAAAACCCCAAAATAGTAAGAGTAATTTCTACGTTCATCATAAAATCAATCATGGAGATCTAGAATAGTATCTAGTTAACCAAACCACTATAATATGATAAGGAATAACTTAGACACATGCAAATAGTGGGTAATCTAATATTGAAAGAAAAATTAAGCATAAAACATGGGAGGTAGAAAAGAAAAGTATCCAAAGGGTCATATCCACTACCATGGAATGCAAAAATAAATATAAACAAATCAAGGAATAAATTAAGACCCAAGTAGGTGAGTTAATGATATTATTACCTTTAAATGGGCCCATATATTTCTTTGCACCAACACCTACTCTAAAATATTGAAAGCAATGATCAATATGCAAAGTGTAATGCAAGAAAATAAAGCATGGACATGTGTAGAAATAGATAAATATTTAATATAAAATATTTAAGCATGTGTAAGTAAAAGAACATGTAGATCTTTAAAACTCAATAATATTTAACATTTGGGGTTTAGGATTCTAGGGTATATATAAGAAACTCTCGCTATTCCTTGATAAAAATATAATTTATTTTGAACACTACAACTTTAATACTTAATTATTGTTTATATTTATGGTACATATATATAATACATTCTAAATTCCTAATTTATGTGTGTAGATTTAACTCAAATTATAACATTTAAGGAAATTAAATAGGGGTTAAGGTTTAGGGTTTAAGAATTAGGATTTAGGACTAGGGATGTTTCGAGGATAGTCAAATTATACATGTCTCAATTGGGGGAGGGTCTTAGATAGGACGTAGGGTTTATCATTTGTAGATGTAGTTGGCAAGTAAGGTACACAAATATAGTAGAAAGAAATTTGATTAGTTTATTTCTAAGTGGAATTGATAATTTAGCCAAAACATCTAATTATAGATTTAGCTCAATAATATTTAGGGTAACTTAGGATTTAGGCTTTCTAGGGTAAATAGGGTTTAGGGTTTATTTTAGTAGAATTTGGGACCATAATGGTTTTAGTAGAGGACTTAGGAAATGTAATGGGATACACAACATTTAAATAAATGAATACATTTAAGAGATACAAGTGGATTGAAATAATTACTTCAATTGAAAATAATTTGATCTTATTGATCTTAATCATATCTAGAAGATGATCTAATTAAAAAAAACCATAATTTATAGTATAAAATATACATACCTTCTATTTGAGCATAATATCTTTGCATCCTTTCTTCACGTAATTTTTGTTCCCTTTCTACTAAAGGATATTGTGCAGCCCTTATTTCCCTTGTCCTTTTATTTCCCATCCAATTTTTTGAAAACTATGATATCAATAATTCTTTTTCTAATTTCATGTTCCAAATTTTTAAAGCACTTGCAATAAATGATATTGCAAATACAACTAGCAACTTTTCCTTTATTTCTTGATATTAAACTCACAAAATATGACCTTGTATATATACATGTAATTTGAATAAACATTTGTTTTTAAACATCGGCTAAATTTTCCTTTGATCAAAGGCCAATTGCTAAAATTATATAAATATTATTTTATTAAATGACCTTCATT
This sequence comes from Sequoia sempervirens, assembly GCA_007258455.2. NCBI lineage: Eukaryota > Viridiplantae > Streptophyta > Pinopsida > Cupressales > Cupressaceae > Sequoia > Sequoia sempervirens. The sequence goes on along the minus strand of VDFB02047144.1, from coordinate 3,671,256 downwards.
CAAAGGCACTTAAATAATATTTTTTTCCTAATCAACACACCTTCAATTGAAAGTATCTTCAAACAAAGATACCTTTGAATGAAGGTGACACCTTCAATCAAAGGTACCTTCGAAAGAAGGACATTTGAATGAAGGGCCTTCGAACGAAGGTCCTTAGACAAACACTTTTGGTGTTTGATTCAAAATTTCTTGAGAAAATATAGTTTCAAATCTTTTTTTTTTTTTTAGGCTGCAGAAATCGGGTTTGTATAGCACGGCCCCCTATAAACTACAGTGCGCCTCGTAAACTTTTTAACGTGACCGGTGCCACTGGCGTGACACGCCCTTCGGTACCACGAGACAGGGGAGACTAGAACTCGTGACCAGCTACCTGCAACAGGAAATACTTAGCCAACCGAGCTAGGGCCCCCGCCCAAACCTTAGATTAGACATTCAAATTTAATTAACTTGACAAGATAATTTGCAAGATTGTAGTCCCCAAAACAAGCTTTTCAACAAGTACACTTTTGATATGGTTTCATTTTATTATGTATTCAATTTGCAATTTTTATTGAACATAGGTTGTCCACTAAACATCAAGTTCTTCATTCTAGATAGGTGGAAAAATAGTAAACCATTGAAAAAAATCCAAAAAGTAGCTTTGCACTAGGTATTGATGTCCTTTCACCTAAAAAAATTAAATGTCAATATATACACAACAAGTTATGCTTGACGATATACACCTATTCCAATTTATAGCTACCTTGACTTCAAATATTAATTAAAAAGATATGTAACAAAAAATATAAAAAAATATCCATACATTACATATTGATGTTAAAAATCTATATTTTAAAAATAAGAATTTAATCAAAGTGCTAGAAAAAAGTTATGCTTGACAACATAAACATCACTTTATGAAAATAGTTAGTAGAGAAGATGTTGAAAAATTCATTATTTATTTCAATATATATATATATATATATATAGAGAGAGAGAGAGAATCTACATATAAGTCACCACATATGACTAGTTTGTATTTTCTTCAAATTATTAATGGTTTAGTGACTATAGGTCTAAAAAGTGAAGATTTAGTTAAAAATATTGATATCAATGTCCATCTTGGCAAAAAAACGGGACTCATTATTGTGGGATTACCTATACAAGTGATGCAAATGGAAAGGGCCTTAAAACAACCTCCCTAACACTCTCAAATAGGACTTCAATACTAAGGCTACAATCGTGCACTTTTTCTCATACTAGACAATGAGTTCTCAAGCCCAAAATATGGGGAAGCATATTAAAAGGAACTCAATGTTTGAAAACAACATGGAATGAGGGTAAAGTGAGTTTTTTGGACTAGCATCAACATATTTTGAAGGTCTCCAAGTGTGCACATCTCCAAACACATGTTTGACACCAATAAATTAATAAATTAGGCTTATTGATACTAGGTATATGCAAGGGAATGACACCAAACAAAGGAAGATACTTGTACTATGGATTATTAGGTCTACATAGACTTCTAACAGCATGAAACAATGATTCCTAAAACCTTCCCTTAACAATCAATGTATAGATCAATCAAAACAACAATGAAGCTATGGTCTTTTTTGGATTGTTGCACTAAAAAATCAGAAATTTCTATCAAAGATATTTCTTACACGTGAAAATCATGGTTACCAATCTTGTGGGGGTGTAGATGGTGCCAATATTGAATTTTCTACCAATTTTCATCATTTTCCCATGGCAAAATCTTGAGTTATGACATTTTTTCAGTGTTTAGAAACTCTAGGCAGGGTTTGGGACAATTTTTAGGAAAATTCTTGTAACTTTTGCAAATGATAACAAAAATTGATCAAACCAATTGAAAATGAAAGGTATATCATTACTCCATCTTCTGCAAGAAGTTTCCCATATGTACAAGCAAGTATAGATCCATACAAATGAAGAAACTTGTCTGCAACATTAGAAATGCACAAAATTCATTCACCAAAACTTCAAAAACAATGTCTCCAACAACCCATTCGAGTTTTGAGCATGTTTTTATACATTTATAATCCAAAACACCTATTGGAAACCACATTTTTATTAGTTTACTAACAAAACACCAATTTGACACTTTTTGAAAAAGTTGTTTGACAACTTTTTGAGCAACATTGACAACTTTTACAAATTTTTAACCAATGACTCTCTAACACTCCAAAATGGATCCACATGATCCCGAATGGTCATAAATGACCTTATTATACTCCAAAACACTCAAAACAACCTAAAAACCAAAAATAAAAAAAAATGTATGCTTATGGGGCTCTTGATGCCCTTGCACCATATTCCCTAGAGAGAAAAGATTCAAGTCTACTTGAATAGAGGTCGACAATATCTTCGATCTTAGACTCCTATAATTTGTGAAGTTATCTTAAATGCTTCCCTACACTTCTTTCAAACTTCCTAATACTTGTTTCAGTTTTAACTTTGGCCTCCCTAATGCTTTGCAATGACCCTTACTTCTCTTCCACATGGCATACACATTAGAATTCATTTCCAAAATTTGCTCTCCCTTTGACCTTGTTGCATTATATGCATCTCTGACCTTTTCTAGCAACATGGCTACAACAACTAGGATATTATCATCAATTTGTGCAATTGAAGTATCAAAATTAGATTTCTTGTGTGCTTTGTCTTGAAAATAAGTTTGTGTTGCCTCAAATAAATGGGTTTACAGTTTCCGAGAGATCTTGATTTTTCCTGAAATCACATATTTTTAGAAAAAATATTATTTGAGCCTTGAAGAGTTCCATTTAAAGGATTCCAATTGAAGAGGGTTTGATCGAAGCACCTTATATCAAAACCCCTTGGATAGAACCCCTCTACTTTTAAACCATACCTATAATGAAGTCTTCTTTACACCTATCAAAATGTTGATAAAAAACCACTTTTGATTTATGTTTTAGGGGATGAAATGAATTATTTTAAAATTTATTTTTTGTAAGTATGTATTACTTATTATAAGCTTCCCAAAAAGTATAATTTTAAATAAATTTAATTTAATTGTTATATTTATTTTTTATTTCTTGTGAATATAGGTTTATCACTGAAAATCAAGCTCTCTATTCTGCTCATGCAAAAAAAAATAGCAGATTATCAATTTTTTTTAAAAATATGAGTGCACAAGATATTGAAGTACTTGATCCAACCAAAAGAAAATATTGAATTTCGATACATAAAAAAAATGTTGTGCTATACGGTCTACTTATGTCTGAATTGTAATTGGTTTGACTTTGAAACTTGATTAAGTAAAAAATATTCAATAAAACACTATGAAATTAAATGGAAGCACTAGACAACATAGTTACAAATATAAATTTGAAAAAGTTAGAATTTTATCCTTCATGGAAAAAAAATTATGTGTTATATAGTGAGTGTCACTCCATAAAAATTTTGTTTATTGAAAAAAACTTGTTTTCAAAGGAGATGAAAAAAGAAGTGCAATATAATTCCAAATTTTTTGAAAAAAATACATTTAAAATCTATAGAAAAAATGTCACAAATCACTAGTTTGTATCATGTTAAAATTATTCATGGTTTAGTTGCTATAGGTGCCCGAAAGTGAAGATTTAGTTAGAAAAAAATATTTCAGTGTCTAATTTGGCCAGAAATTGTAAACTAGTATTGTGGGATCACCCAACCTCTAGATAGTAGATTTCATCTTGGTCATGCAAATTTGAATATGTGCTGGTTAGGTGAATGCATGCCTCTTGTAATGCCAAATTTTTATTTTCCTCCTTACCAATTTGTATATCTACATTCTCTTTTTCATATACATGATCAAAACCAAGATTTGTACTTCTATTTACCTCTTCAATGGCTTGTTGCATGGATTGTCTTTCTTCTCTAACTTCATTGCTTGCAAACTCCTTTGTTGTGCTTATTTTACTTGTGAGAAAAAAAATATACTTTTTACATAAATTTTCTATATTTTGTAAGTTCCTAAAGACTACACACATGCTAAGAAGAAAATAAACACACAAACATATTAAGTTTGATCCATTACTTTTTATGGACTTCACCATCATTTTAATGTCTAATTTTTTACTATAAGAGTAATTCCAAAGAAACTATTGGTTCCAAAATCAACATATGCAATAAGTCCGAAAGATTTGCCACTCTCTTATATTCAAACTCAACGGGTTGATATGGCCAACAAACAAGATTTAGCCAAAGAGACTAAAATCTTCTACACTTCTGGCTTTGTTAAACCAAGGAGGGTAATCCTAATTAGTATATTTATAAATACTTGTGTGCTAAAGTATCAGATACACTATAAACAAATGTTTCTCCTTTAATTGTTTAAGTGACACAGTACCCTAAATGCTTGGTTGACCTTAATATCAGTGTTTAATTCAAACTTGAGAGATGTAGATCATTAAATTCCACGCACAAACAAGTTGGGACCAATAAGTAAATTTGATTTAAAAGTTGTTGTTGCTCACAGCTAGTTTTAGGAAATTGCAACATTAAGAGACCAATGCTATATAGAAATGGAGATGAAAAATAGCAATGGGAAAAGTCCTTATTTTAATCTGTACCTTAAGCTACAAAACCCATTTACTTAGGAACTTTTTTTTTTCACCCTCATGCCTCAATTTATTCTCTAGCCATTTTTACCATTCAAATTCATCAAAAGATAAATTTAAAACATATGTATGAGTCCATCACTACTTTACAAACTTTACACACACCATCGCACATCTCCCATTTATTTAGAAAATGATAAAAAAAAAGGAGTGATGCCCGAGAGAAAGCATATCATCGCCAATCATTGATTCATTCAGGAAGAGGTGACATCCATTAGTAATGAGTGAAGGAGAAAAAGAAACCTCATCCATCGCAAAAGGGGAATCCCATTACTTAGTTGTATTTCACGTTCCACTGTTCCACCATGAATCTTGGTAGCCATAGCTAAAGAAAATGTGCAGGTCGTTTTTCTTGATGTAGGGGAATTTTAATGGTTGTAGGCACCTAAAATTCATCACAAACATGAAAAAAATCATTGCCCAGGTATTAGTAATGATCAATGGGTGATTTCAGACCATGGAGCAGTAATTTTGAGCCTATAAAAACCCCCAAAAATATGTCAGAAAACAAAAAACGTGATTAGTATTCCTCATTTGCACAATACATGCTTGAATGTGTTCAAAATGCCTTAGAGGAACTACCATGAAGATCAAGAGGCGCCAAATCTTTGATGCAAGACAAAAAACAATCAAAATCTGCCCTAGAAATGGCTTTTTTAGCCAATCACAAGAAAGAATTAAACTTGTTTTTTCTCCAAAACATTTGAAATTGTATTTTATGTTTGCCTTAAATACATTTTTCACATTTATACAAAATTTAAAATGTTTTAAACATTAGTATTTGAATCATTAGTAAAATTAGTATCAAACCAACAATTGTGGCCTCAACTTTTTGAAATGTATATGAGTGGGAGCATTGTCGCCCAACGGTCATTTTCTGCTAGTAGTTATTTACGAGTCAGGATTGCGACTAGATCTGGCTCTCCTGGAAGGTTGCTAGGTGTGGGTTTTGGTGTGGGTGGAGTATGTGTGGATGGGGATAGCTCTGCCCTCTTGCTTTCTGCAAATGGCATCAATGCTCTGGGCTTTGACACAACTACTGATGGGGTTGGTTGGGTGGCTTCTGGTTGTAGTCCTGCCAAGGCTTCTCTTTTGTTGAATGGTGGCTATGCAAAGCATGGATTGGGTGTGGATCCCCTGGTGCCTGTTGCTCCTATTTCTGATGGTCCTATCTTTGGTGGGGGTCCTGATGCTTCAGGAGCTTTTGTGGGCTCTGTTCCTGGTGTTGCTGCACAAGTGGACGTCCCTCTTGTTGGGGGTCCTCCTACTGTGGGTAGGGTGAAGTCATTCTCTGAGGCTACTAAAGCAAGTACTCAGCCTCCTTCTCAGTCTCGAGTTCGGCCTCTGCCCTGTGCTCGTGATTCCCTTGTTGTGGTCTTTGGACCTGAAGTTTCTTAGAACGAGGATTTCTACTTGAAACAAGGTGTGGTCTGCATGTTTAATGGCCTGTGGCCCTCCCTTCCCAATCTCCATGGCTGGGTTACTACCTCCTAGAAGCCGTTGGTCTTTGGTGAGATTGAACTCTATCCTAGTGTAAGGGGTTTCTTTTTAGCAACCTTCGCCTCCTCCACAAAGTGTGACTGTGTGCTAGACAAGGGGTGAATGTGGGGTATTCATTCACTGTCCATCAAGACTTGGTCTTGTTCATGCAATCCCCTTATGGAGTTGTTTAAAACTAGACCAGTTTGGGTTCGATTGCCAAATCTCCCTCTTTAGTTTTGGGAGGATTCATGTTATGAGGTTATTGGCAACACCATTGGTTTCTTTTTTATGGTGGACTCTATGACTCAAGAGATGGGACATACTACGATAGCTTGTTTATTAGTTGATTTAGACATCTCCAAACCTCTCCATGGTGATGTAGTCTTATTGGTGGAGGACAAACCTTGGAAGTAGCTCTTGGACTCTGAGGGTCTCCCCTTTTGGTGTAGGAGATGCTTCTGTGTGGGTCATTTGGCCTCTAACTGCCCTCAAGCCTGCCGCAAAGGTGCTACTACTTGGTGGAAGGATGCTATCCTAGATCACCTCACGGTGGATTCTCCTCCTTTGGATGTTTCTTCTGTGGAGGTTGACCCTATTGCTTCTTCTCAGGAACCTCTGTCTGCTCCTCCTTCGACTAACCTTCTTGTGGAGCCTCTGCTGGCTTGATCTACTAACATTGTTTTGTCTGAGCCTTCCTGAACTTTGTTACTTGCTTTTGATGGTCTTTCTCTTAATCTCATTTCCTCCCCTACACTACTAATGTCACCCCTGCAGTGTGGTGGCTCCTTGCCCTTGGTGGCTTCGATTGATCCGCTTCTCTTGCCTTGCTTAGAGGACTTGGATTCTGAGTCTTCCTGGTTTGTTGTGCTAAGAACAAAGAAAGGACTCCCTCAATCTGTTGCATCTTCGTGGCCTAGGTTTAAGGGAGTCAGATTAGTCCCCTCAGATTCTGGGGTTGTCTAGTCCTTGTCTAAGCTTGAACAACTATCTGTTAGCTATTTTTGTGTGGTTTGTCCTCTTTTCCTAGTTGATTTTTTGTTTGAACTAGCTTCTTTTTTTGGCCCTTTGGGCTTTCTTTGTAAAGGGTACAACACCCTATAAATGTTGCTTATCTTATCAAAAACATTAGTAAATTTGCAAATTCTAATTATGCTTGTAGGACAAATGAAGAAATTTCACTGCACACAAACGGTGACCTCTAGAACTGAGATTTTTTTGTGTATAGCTATAATCAATTATTTAGAGAAAACCCATTTCCTCAAATTTTGTCCAGACCTTAAAATTTAGGTACCTCCTTTGTAACCAATGCCCGAGACATGTTTGCCACAACAAAAGTACATTAAAATAATGTATCATATGAGCTCTTTTTTGATGAAAATGGAGCTATAGAGGTTTTAGACCAAAAACAAAAATGGGTTGTCCTTATATTTTGAAAATTTGAAACTTTTTGGGACACCATTTTTGGCCATGTCGTGATAAGAAAGTAATTAAATAACCTATCAAAACTTAACCTGGAGGTGCCAAATTGAAAAGGTGTGTAGAAATTAGACCCAATAATGTAATGAAAAAGACGGTTCGACAAAAGAGATCCTGAGGTGAAAGTTATTCAATGTCAAATTTGCTTAGTTAGCATTTCTACTACACCTGTTCAAAACCAATTAGGGCTATGAAAGTCACCACTTTGAAAAATATCAAAACAACTTATCGGGGGATTCCATTGAAACATAATCTCATCTAGGTACACTGAGTATGTGTACAAAAGGGATTTTCTTTGGTCATTACTCTTCATGAGATATTAGGGGTCAAAGATGATCACCTTGAAAGATTGTCACAAATGCATATGTAAAACTGAACAAACTGCATTTGCTTTTTATCTAAAAAAAATAGCAAATTTGATCTTGAGACTATGAAATCAGATAGGGGAGTACATGAATGTAAGGAGAATGGAGAGCAACAATCCATTTGGCATGAAAATCAACAGGCTTCAAATTGTGACCCTCCAAAGTAGGTCACTCAGATAAATTTTGCAGGTGCCCTTCTAAGTGTGCAAAGGAAAATTTTTCAATATGGGCACTTCAAATTTGAAAATTTGAAGGTGCCATTAGAAACATGAGACAAAAGAGGGTCAAAGTGGCCTATTTTAATCTAGAATCAAATAATTAAATAAAGATGCGTACACTCAAAATTTGAAGATTTGATAAGAATAAGAATTGTACTAGTTTGAGTCTAGTTTCTAAACTACTAAGATGTTTAATCAATAGTTAAGAAATTAAGAGGATCAAAAATTGAGTGCAAACCAAATATTCTTATTTTTATCACTAAAATATAACATATTGTGTGGTGTGTACTTCCTTTTACTATATTTCCTATTCATGTGATACCTTTAAATTTTTGACTATGTGCATCCTTAATTAGTCATCCAAGTTTAGGTTTAATAAATTTTAAAAAACAAAGTTGTCATTGTTGACCCCCTTTTGTCCCCATGCACTTACCCTAATGTGAATCCTCATAATCTAAAATTTTCCCCAAGTTTTTTCTAAATGCCACCAATTCTTACATGTCATTGAAGAATTGGAGCCATACTAGACTAGGTCACAAAGTACATAATCTAAAAGATAGATTATGTTGGTTATAGGACCATGCATATCAAGGAATTTCCATGGAGTGGCATGTTTGATCCTATAGGATGTTGATAATTTAATTTGCACATAGTTCTAAATCTATCATAATTTTCATACATTGAATAATTGAGGACATCTTTTTTCTCACTTGGATGATTTGGTTTATATTAGAATTATTTCATCCTAATGATTCTTACAACTAAATCCACTATTATTTTATATTTATTTTCAAAAATATCATTTTAATTATGTATTCCAATCTATTATTTAATTATTATAAATGAAGTATATTTTTTTTCTTACATTTATTTAAAGAATTGGATTAACTTCTAGTTTTCTTGTACACTAACACATAAATAGTTCAATGTAATTTTACAATTATCATTAAATATCCAACTCTCATCCTTTCATACTAGTTTGTAGCCAATGTGGTACACATTTGTGTGATACTTTTTTATGTCTTGGTATTTAAAGACATCCACTTGGACACATTGATTGACTACATAGAAATAGTATAGTATATGTATTGCAACGAGCATCCATAGGAATAATTATATTTAGAGCACTAAAAAGAACAATTATTGTATCAAAATTTACATTTTGATTTCTTGCATGATTACTTATTGTCTCTCAATACTTGTCCAAGGACATAAATATGATCATTCAAGGGGCTTGACTAAGGATAATGTGAATCCTTCTAATCCAAAAATTTCCCCCAGGTTTTCTTGAATACCACCAATTCTTATACATCATTAAAGCAATGAGATCCTAATGAACTAGGTCACAAATTATATAGTCAATATGATCATTGGTATTGGTTAAAGAGTAGGAACACCCATCAAAAGAATTTCATGGAGTGGCTAGTTTGATCTTATAGAATGAAAATCTAATTTGCACATAATTTCCAATCTATCATAATTCCCAAACATTGAACATATTGAGGACATCTATTTTCTCACATAGGTGATTTAATTTTATACAATTCTAGTCATTTCATCATAACATTTTTTCTAATTAAATGTATTATTATTTTATAATTACTTTCATAAATATCATTTTAGTTATCTATTCTAATATGCCATTTAATTAATCTAAATTAATTATAATTGTTTTATTTACATTTATTTATTAACTTAGCTTTA
>VDFB02047144.1:3620281-3661295 GCA_007258455.2 Sequoia sempervirens | reverse complement strand
TTGATGTTTCTACACATTTTTTTGTGACAAATGACTTGGTCACATTCCACAACAAAAAAATGATCAAAGAGTTAAATCTACCAATAGCCATTAGCATTGCTCAGATGGCTCAATAACAAACATTTGATCATGGAGATGATGAACAACTTCTCCCAAAATTGCTACTTTGTGTTGGTGAATAGGTGATGCTAACAATGAATTTGTGGATTCAAGTTGGCCTCACCAATGGATCCCTTGGTGTTGTTACAACTATTGTGTACAATCCATATTCTAAACCACCAAATGCACCTAACTATGTTGTTGTTCACTTCTAAAATTACATTGGCCCACCATGGCACCCAAAACATCTGAGAGAGATCCCCATCCTAGCTATAAATCGGGGGAGTTGAATACAAATTCCACTCCCTATGGCATGGGGAATCACAATACATAAAGCATAGGGCTTCACATTGGATATAGCAACAATAAACATAGGTACCAAAGAGAGGCAAGGGTTGAATTTTACAACTATTTCACATGTAAAATCAATTGAAAGACTTCGTATTGATCAACCTTTCTCATTTGAGAGATACTCTACGCTTGGAACCAACAAGTACACCGCTCATCGCCACAACAAATAAACATGCCTCAAGCAATTGCAAGCCTTGCAAAGTGCTTCTAGTTCCCCCCAATACTTTGAAAAAAAAAAAAGGCTCTAGGATAATTATTCTTGCATTTACCTTAGCTTGTGTGCCATCGCCTCTTCAAACATTTTCTAAGTTGTATCTTTAAAAATCATACCAAGTAATAATTTGTGTAAAATGGGTATAGTGCCAAAGATGCACAAAGATACCATGCACAAATAACTAGACGCCACAACTTGTACAGGCCAATTCCATGTTTTGATAATTCAAAAATATGTGAGAATAGAATCTGTAGCAAATTGAATGTAGTTTCTAAACTACTAGGTTTATTTAAATAAAAAAATCTATTTGGTAAAAATTTGAAATTTCAATGTAGTAGTACTTCAATTTTAGGGAAAAAATAAGAAGTAGGTGTTTGTCTGACCACCCTAACCACAATAAAATGATAATATTTTTTTATAAGATTTTAGATATAAGTAGAGGACTCATGTCCAGATGTGATGCATATTTTTTAAAGTAAATAATTAATTATGATTTTTTTATTACAACTTTTAAAAAATATGAAAGCTCGTATGTCTAACCACCTTAACTTGGTCAAAACTTCATGAAATTCATTTTTTTTTAATCCTATAGTATGTGAAGCATAGAATGTGACACATGTTTTAGATTAAAAAATGTTGATACCATTTGAAAGCTATAGAAGCTTTTCAATCAACCTATCAATCAGGACTTTAGTCATAATTCAAATAGAAAAATGAATAATAATTATTTATGAAATTCAAAGTAAAGCATAATTTATATTGGTGGAAAACTAAGAATCTCCTTTAAAAACTCTTTTCATTTCATCAATTTTGGGTTAAAAAAATTTGTCAGCCACATACCCTACACATACCCATCATATTGCCACTTTTTAGCCCATCATGGTCCTACACATACCCAATTTCATTGTGTGATGCTTTTACTATATGGCATTCAAACCAATACACTCTTTTGTATATTCCATTTGCCCATCTTTTTTTAAAAAGTGTTTTAAAACTCCATGAAGTCAACTATTTATTGGCATACCTACAATTCTCTTACAACTGATTTTAACATATAGTGGTGTAAACATACAGTTATAGTTGTTACACATTAATAGATATAAAAATACAAAAAACTCCAACTATCTAAGATGCATGGAGATTAGAACCAACAATAACTAGAAAACAAAATAATAATTTTAAAATTGTCCTTGAACGATGTTGTGTTTTCTATTATGATAGCCTATATACGTTGACTTCTCACATTCCTCCTCTATGATTTCCTTACACAAATTTAAATGTATTCTTGTTATCTTTTATATTAGCTTTATATGATTCAAATTGCTACAAATGTTTTCCTACAAAATTCATTTCCTGTCGTCTCCCTGTTTCATTGTTCCTATATATTACATTCATAAATATATAGTGTTGTGTACATTGATTTTCTTTTCTGTGATACATGATAAAATTCCATGTTATTTGTCCTGGCTTGCTTGAGCATGTCCACAACGACTATGGAGTTTATTGAATTTGTGGTTTCCTCATCGTGCCCCACTCAATAGACACAAAATGGTAGGTGTTTTCTCATTTTCCAGTTGATAATATTCATTGTTGTAATATAACGATATCAACTATTTTGGTTGTCTCGTGAAATGATAAACTCTGGTGTTTGTTTCATAGCAGACCTATCAAAGAAACTAATATGCACCTCCCTTGCGTGCCGGTTTGGAGAGCTTCGTAGCTGTCCTCGTCCACAACTTGCGACACCTTTGCTACTGTTCTTGTGGTGGTCCATTCCAAAATGCATTTTCCCCATTCCTTATTTAATTTCACACATGTATTCTAATAGAACAATACAAAATGTTGCTTTGTAGTTGTATGATGTTGCGCTCAATACAAAGATAGATCAAGAAGCAAAAATGTAGCCCATGTATTCAACAATTGGTGCCAAAAAGACACCCACAACTCTAGTTGTAAACAAGGTTTGTTTTACATATTTATATTTTCCTATTTTATACAATCAATTTTCACCTCCCTCCATGGCTACATACCCTCTATATATTTGTTTCTTTATATAAACAATCATACACAAATTTATACATGTACTTGACTATAATAATTATAGTTTGTTGTTCATATTAGATTTACCCATGGCCCTATACTTGCTTCTTATGCAAATCCCAATGGGAACTTGAAGCAAGTAGTTGATAGGAAAATGTGAACTATTGCATCAATTGCTTCTTTTCTATTCTAATGTTTGATGATATTTTGTTTCCCTCGTCTCTTTCAACCTCCCTGCATTTTGTATTAATATATTTCATGTTACTCTCTTTCTATTATATCATAAAGCCCACGTTAAGCATATTAATACAAGATAAGCAATTTTCCTAAGAATTGAGCCGTGAATTAAAAATTTAACTTATACTCTTTTCTAGTCAACCTAAATGAATAGAGATATTCTAAAAGAGCTATTAGAATAATACTTCACGGGTAGAAAACTACTCTTAATCTGCAATTGTTCTTATGTTAATGGCTATAACACGAAAAGTGTACAAAGATACCTGCAAACAATAAACGAATAACAGGGTACAAACTATTGCTATGCATATTTCTTGGCAACAACAACAACAATTAATTGTAATTTCTCAATGAAGGTTGAAGCCTTTTATTTACATGGAATGGTGACACATATGTAGACACATATATACACAATATGCATCTTTGATGCTATACACATTTTGTACAATGAGTCCCTTTCAATCCCTCTAATTGATTTCACTTCAAATCCTTACAAAGAGGACACTATAGAATGTGAATGGCTACGTAATTTATTCTTCCCTTTTCCTATATAGATTTGCACAATCCTTGAGATACCATGGTTTTCATTTTTCTTTGATGCCCACTTTCTTTGTAGTGTGCTAACAAATAGAGGAATTGTATAATAGCAGTTGCATTATCTCCCATTGAGTATTATAGAAAAATGGGGACAAAACTATTAGTAAAAGCTACATACATATATATACAGGTGCAAGTAGACATGCATTGATCCTTTCAAAGACTTCAAAATATATTTTCCTTAACCATTCTATCCATGTGCTGTGATGATATGTGTTTTCCTTCATTGCACTTGTTTGTCTTATTCTAATACCTCTTTTACAATTTCTCTATTACTCTGTAGTATTTAGTACGACGCAATGCATGTGGAATTTTTAATGAGGTTTGTGGGGTTATACTCTTTTTTACATGGGTGTTTTGCATAGATGATTAATTTATTGTTAATTTCTTCTTGTTATATGTTTTTCAATAGGGCTTCCATTAACCCAACCATGAATAGGATTTACTGTCTAATAGCTCTTTTATAATTTGTGCTTTTAGACAAATAGACAGGACTTGTCCAAGGATTTTACTGGCAACCTGGAGCTTACCTCTTAAATAAAGTATCTGCCTAAATCTTCTTCATTGGTCAATAGACACAGATAGCCAAAACCATAAAACAATGGCAAATAAATTACTAACCCTCAACATATTTTCTAGGGAAAGAAAGGACATTTAATTGCAATTCCTCCATCCATACAAAACGATAATCTCTTTCAAATCTACACAATGGGTATAATGGAAAAGATACAAATATTTGACAAGAACACATAGATAATAAATTAACCATCTATGCAAACTACTCATCTAGCATGACATACAATATATATATATATATATATACACACACATATACTAGATTACATGTATATCTACATGGATATATACGTGTATATGTATACTGGGTACTTTGCATTGATGATTAATTTATTGTTCATGCCTTTCAGTCTCTTCTTATTGTTCCTTTTGATAACAGGTTGCAGGGTTTTAACTCATGTTCTACAAAATCTATGACAAAGTATATTGATTAAATTGCATTGTTGAAAGACTCATTGAATCTATTGAACTTTATATCTTTAGCTGATACACTATTTGTTTGAAGTTTCTATTTCCTAAGAACAAACCTCTAACAATGCAACTGAATTAAAAATATTTTCTGGCATATTCTAGTGTATACTTTCTCACAATTGTTGCATTCTCTACTCTGTGCATCTTTCGAACGTTCTAATTCATTTAAGTGGAAATCCTTAGAAATAAGTTTGTTGTACATTGTTAATCACTACGTAGGTTATTATTCTCTTTGCATATATAAATTTGCACATTGATTGAACTGGTTCTTTGTACCATCCTAACAAACTAAGTAATTGTATATGCTAAGTGTTTACTCACCCAAGTCCTAATGCATTATGTTGTTGTTGTACTATGGTGGTGGACAAAGTAAATGCAGTTGGTCAAAGTAAATGCAACATTGAGTGTAGCGGTGTGGGAAAGTATATTTTGATTAAGTTACATTACATGTATATATATCTATAAATGCATTTATATATATATATATATATATATATATATATATATATATATATATATATATATATATATATATATATATATATATATATATAGATGCATGTATATATATATGTGTGTGTGTGTGTGTGTGTGTTCACATATTGCCATCCAATATATGTATACATGTATATATATGATGTAAATGAAATATTGAATGTTGGCATATGGGAGAGTATACTTTAATGAAGTTGTATTCTCAAAAGAGTCATTGTGGTGTTGCTTTGATAATACGCTATTGTTAAATTTGTTGTATTTGACTCCATCATTTTGCAGGTTGGAGGCTATTCAAACTATTGGGTTGCGTAATCAATAAGCCATTTTGCTTGGGTATTTTTCATAAATAATTAATTTATTGTTTATATCTTTCGTTCTCTGCTTAGTGTTCGCTTTGATAGTAGGTTTCAAGGTTTGAACACTGATGTGTTGTGTAAGTTCCAAATTGTTCAATGCTTTAACAACTCAATCCAATCCTCCTTCTAGTTCTCAAGCATAACCAATAGTACATGTAAGTGCAAAACTTCTCCATAATCAATAAATATATCCTGTGACCACCTTGCAAATATTATTTGTCTTTTTTTTTTCTAATTGTGTTTATTGATTTTTGCTATAGATTTACTAATCTTTGATCCTCCCTCACTCATCTTATTTCCCATCCATTGACATACCTCTCTCTTCTATTTGTAGGTGTTAGGCTAAAGCACATATGACAATTCCAAAAGATGGAACTCCACAAAATTTCTAGTGGACATTTCATATTGCTTTTTCTTGGGGGTTTGGCTAGGGTCCCCAAGGCTCCATGATGCAAATATGGAAGGGTGGATAACAAGCATTGGTTTTTTTTTTTTCCTTTTCATTCCATATATCTTTTCTCACATAGATACATGTATAAAAAACAAGGTTTGTAACAACATGTTTCTTATACATACTGCTAAGTGGTCTCATCTTTAGCTTATGTGCTATTTGTTTGAAGTTTATATTTGTTGGGAATTCAACATTCAATCGTGCAGTATGTGCAACATACGTATAGTGCCAAAATGGTTCTTTTTAGAATGTAATTGAATCAATATATTGTCTTGGATATTTTGTACTGAACTTTCCCCCCCTGCAACATTATCTATTTTGACTCTCCAATTGCACTATGCAATCATTCATTTAAAAGTGGATTTTTCTATTCTCAACTGCATTGTAATCCATAATACTTGTGTTCTATGAAAATGTTTACTGTGGATTCCGACTCATCTGTGATTTAGCTATAATTTTTAACTATTCTTTTAAGAGTTGTTTTACAATTTCCCTATTTTGCTTATAATATTTAGTGGAAAATAATCGAGGTTGAATCTTCAATTGGCAAACCAATTCTTAGATACAAATTGGTGTCACACTTGGTCTAGATATCAATATAATTACAAGTGGAGATGCCTATAGCTAATTTCCACCCCTCGTCAAAAAACACATGCATACTAAAACTTTAATTTCCAAAACTATAGAAATATACTAATTATAAAAAGTACTCAATATTGAACGTCTTCCTTTCATGGAAAAAATGTCTACTTTTTTTGTCCAATTTTAAAAAATACAAACATTCATGATGACCATTTTAAAAAACTTCCATTAACTTCAAAATTAAATGATTAATTGATTCAATAGGCTACACAAAAAGTGACAATATGCATGTGCATCTGTTGCCATTAAATATAAAATTCAAATATTCTTGCTAGAAGAAACAATTATTTTAAATTTAATATTTAATTTAATTTTTAAGTTCCCACTTTTAAACAAATCTAAAAATTATTAATTTCCAAATTTTCTAATAGTATTAAATAAAATTTATACAAAATGTTCTTCATGATTACTTCATTCATACAATCTAACTCATTTGTTTCATTCATGGACATCTTTCCATGCAAATAAAAAGCTTCAACCCTCCTCACCACAAACATTCCCCACTACGATAGGCCCCTATCTGCTAATTGTAGCATGCCTGTGCATACGACTGCTAGTTAATTATGTATTAAATTTTGGGCTAAATAATTGATTGAAAAGCAATTTCAAAATTCCTAGAATTTAATACCAATCTTTGGTACTTTCTTGTGAACTGCACTTTTGGTTTTTAAACTGTCTTTGCTACTTTCTTTCTCTTTTCATCCATGCTAGCTGGGCAATGACATTTAAGTTATTTGCGTTGAAGATGAAGCAACTCACATAACATTCGAGCTACTCAGGGCACCTGCATTGACAATTGAATTTGAGTACATTGCGAGGTAAGAAGCATTTCACTAAACAAAAGGGTTTGAGGTTTTAACATTTCTCAATTTTGAATGTGCATGGAGAGGTTTTATAACAATCATAAATTGATTTTTAGTAGGTTACTAGCATGAAGCATTTGATGAGGTATTCCAAATTCTACATAATCAGATAATTTGGAATTGAAGCCATACAATTTTATGTTTTAGTAATTCACTGCATGAATTTCAATTATTTGAACAGTAATGCCATTATTTGATGGTTGAATGGTGTGTTTTTCCCCTAAAATCTAAAGTTATTGGAAAACTCGCTTAGGGTTGGCATTAAAATTTCATATTTTCTTCCTTTGTTTATTTGGGTTGTCTTGTTTTTTATCTTGGAAATGGGAAGCAATGATGGAAGAGGGCTAGGGTCATTGCAAAATAAGGTGGAGGATCAATGGCATAGAAGTGTGGAACACGCTTAGACTTACCCATATCATGTATGGGCTTCTTGTGCCGCGGTGTGGGGTGGAATCTCTATTTACACCATTATTAAGTGGAGGAAACTCCCACAGGTGGAGGACAGGGTCTACACGATTCAACACAAGCTCAAGCTGCTTGCTGAGGTAGAAGAAGCTGAACAAGTTAAAAAAGGTGCCCTAAATAATCACATCAAACCTATAGCTTCCAATAAAGGCCACAGTGGAAAGTGATTTCTTTTGTCTACTTTTTTCTCTAGAAGGTGAGAATCCACTATAAAGTGGGTCACATGATTATGTTTGAAGAGTATTATTAAGATGAGTGATGGCAACAAATTGATGATGTTTTGGCACTTTTTGAGGGTTTCATAGTCTTTTTAATATGTAATCATGATAACAAAGTCACAGGAAACTGTGGAATGTTTTAACTGTTGCATTCTTAGTTTGCATATGGAGGTTGGTTATTAGAACTTTTCTATACATTTTTTCAGGCTCAGATTCTTGTATGCAGTACATTTTTTATTTGTTTCACCATTGCTAGCTATATGCATGAATAGAAAAATGGTGAGGAAATGATTCAACTTTAATTATATAGTACAACATATTTTAAATTCTTTTCATGTTTGAATCAAATAAATTTTCCAATTTTATGACAACATGTTAGTAACTTTTATTAAAGATGTAGCAGCTCATACACCATCCAAGCCACCCAGGGCATGACCTCGGCTATGTTCAATATCCACATCCATATGTATGCCACGATTGTAGAGAATATGTTCTAGGGAATGTGTATAGATGCGTTGTGTGTGATTTTGATCTGCATATATCCTATGCCATAGTTAATATGACTAAAGAAAGGGTATCCATTCGAGCTTTTTCATTATACAACTTAATGACTGATACCTGTGAGCACTAACCTGCAAATCTTGCTCAAACAAAGACAAATATTAGCATTTGGTCAGTTTAGACAAGGGAAATACAATGCTCCCTATAAATTCATTTGAACACAAGAATAAAAAAATAAAGAATGAAAGAAAACTAAATCAATGAAACATTATTCAAATGACCAAATCAACATCTTATAGGGGGATTGGTGCTATTTTGATGTAGAAAATAGCCCTTTCCCAACCCCTTCAGATAAGCTAAATGATGTGAAAATGATATGAAAATGCTATGAGAATGGAGTGGAGTGGGAAAAATCAATTTTCAGTTTAAGAGAGTAACTTTGCAAGAGATTGTGGAGGCTTTGTTGAAGGATGATGTCTCTATTTAAAGATTCTCAAGTTGAAAGAATGCTTATGAGAGAGCAATGTGGGATCAAGAACAAGCCAATGAAAAGAGGCCACTTGTCAACTTGTGATAGGCTTGAGGATGAGCACATTTTGGTGAATGTGCCAAAGATTTTAAAATTGTTGAGTGGGGGACATGTAAGAATTTAAAATTGTTGAGTGGGGGACATGTAAGATTTTCAAATTTAAAATTGTTGAGTGGGGGATATGTAAGAATTTAAAAATCTAAAAATGTTGAGTGGAGAATATGTAAGAATTTAAAATTTTGAGTGGGGGACATGTAAGAATTTAAAATTCTGAGTAGGGGACATGTAAGAATTTAAAATTATGAGTGGGGGACATGTAAGAATTTAAAATTCTTGGTGGGGGACATGTAAGAATTTAAAATTCTAAAAATGTTGAGTGGGGAATATTCCTCAAAGATGCCACGTTGAAAGAAAATAAGGATTTTAATAAATCAATAAATTGATTTATTTGTGCAAGTGGGTGGTTAGGTTAGTTTAATCAATATTAG
This sequence comes from Sequoia sempervirens, assembly GCA_007258455.2. Taxonomy (NCBI): domain Eukaryota; kingdom Viridiplantae; phylum Streptophyta; class Pinopsida; order Cupressales; family Cupressaceae; genus Sequoia; species Sequoia sempervirens. The sequence continues at coordinate 3,651,702 of VDFB02047144.1, read as the reverse complement.
ATTAGCTTAATGATGATTAGGATGTTTTGACCAATTTGACTTGATTTAGGGATTTAAATCAAATCAAAGGGAGATGAAAGGTGATAAAGATTTAGTTAAATAGATATTTAATTTATTTAGCTAAGGGGAATAATGATAGGATCAAATTAAATAAATTTAATTTATTTAATTTTAAATGGATGATCTTTAGAGATTAAATCAATTAAACTTGGTTTATTTAATTGATGGGCGAATATGGTTAGTTAGATATGCATGATGTCAATTTTGTATGTCTACATTTTTTCCCTCTTTGAAGTAATGTACTTGTTGCGTTGGTTCAAAGAATAAACTTGCTGTGATCAAAATTGAAAAAATTTCTGATTTTTTTGGATGCCCCAACGAAAAGTACACTGGTACATTGCCCCCTCAAGAGATCGATCGAAAAGATTCAATTTGAGGGTCGATCTTGTGATAAAGAGGTTTAAAATGGATGGTATGGATGACGATACAATGTATGTGAGATGGATGATGCGATAATGCCTATATGATTTGGAATGAATGTTTTATGTAGATTCTTTGACTAACAGATCTACATTATGATGATGATGGAAATGCAATGCATGTGAATGAATGAATGATATGTGGTATGTTGATGGTTTTGTGGATGTAGGATGGATGTATGATGGATGCATTGATGATGTTATGTTAGCACATAAAAGAAGAGATTAGATGATGGCAAGAGGATCCAACAAGTCCATGATTTGACGAGACTTTATTAGAGATGATGTTGATGATGATAGATGATGATGATAGATTTGCTTATCAGGGATTGGGATTTCAAAAGGGCTACTTACCTTATGTTTGATAACACACATAGATGTGATGCATCGAGGTATAAAAAATTAGGATGGCATTGTACCTAGTGCAATGGACTTTGACTCAACAAACAAATAGGAGTAATCTTGTTCACACTTGACATACAGAAACGTTGCTAGGACATACCTAACAAAGCAAGTATTTGCCAAGTTATTTTACAAGAACGTCCAACAAGCACAATAGATAAAAGATAATGATCATTGCCCCATTCCTATCTCTCTAAATCCTTCATTTGAATATCATCGAGAGGTCCTTGGAATGAGCGCAATAAGATAAATCAAAAGAAAATATCAAGTACACAAACAAGCCAATGTTCTTCATATCTCTAGCTAAAGGGATTTGTTTTGATAGGATAAGAATCCAAAGTGATATCTAAAATGATGCCCATCGTCGGAACGATATATCCTAGGACATGCATTGTATAGGATGATGATGGTTTCATAAGCTGATTGATAGGCTATTGATATAAAGTTGATTGACATGTTTGTGATTGATCAAGAGTTTGATTTTTCATTTAAAGGTTTGTTGCTTCGATTTTGATCTTACATTTGAAGCTTGCTTTTGATGATTGTTGTACTTGTTTCTATTTGTACTGCCAAAGGATGAAGGTGATGATCAGTTTATTATGGATGATTGATTATCGTGAGTGAAAGCGAAATGGGATGGATGGATTTTTCCAAATATTTGGATGTTTTTGAAATTTTTTGAGGTTGTTTTTGGTATTTTTCGAGCTTTTCAAATGTTTTGGGGTTTTCTAAGATTTTATGAATGTTTTTAGATTTTGACATGTTTTTTGAATGTTTTTTTGGATTTTTGTGTTTTTTGAATGTTTTTGGATTTTGATGTGTTTCGAATGTTTTTGGATTTTCTAATTTTTTGATGTTTTTGAATTTTCACATGATTTTGATGATTTGGATATGGATATGTGTGATGATATCAGTGCTTTGTTTAGGATTTTGTTGAAGACCAAGCTAAGGTTGAATGATCGAATCAATGGATTGATGATGATGATAACATTATTGAGGATACACAACAATGCAAGGATTTGATTGATCAGGATTGATAACGATAACATTGTTGAGGATACACAACAATGCAAGGATAGTGTTAAGAAACACAAGGATTGAGATGTTGATTGGATTGACAATGATAACATTGTTTGAGGATACACAACAATGCAAGGATAGTGTTAATCAACACAAGGATATCCTGAGATGATGATTTTTTGATTGGATTTGATTGATCATGATTGATGAAGCTTGATTTGGAACAAAAGTTGTTCAAATGATTTGATGTGATGTTTGAAGGGTGTGTTAGATGTGACTAATATTGATTGTTTGGATCAATGTTTGATAAACGATGAAGCTTGATAAGGAATGTTTATTCATCAAAATATGCCATGGGCTAGTGATTTGGAATTTTTCTCACAAATGGTTTGACCAATTTGGTTTCACGTTTGCCAATGTTTGGATCGCCACATAAGTTGGAGGATATAGATCAAGTTTTATTCTTGAAGCAAGATGTAGATATCTGCCCCTAGTGTCTAGCAATGTATGTAATACCATAGGTGGATGCTCAAATAAGTGTATGGATGGATGGATATGGATTATCTTGGGATAAGATAATGTTTTTGGATCAAGAAAGCTTATTTGGATAGTGCTTCATAGCTTAGATACTTCTATATAGGATAAGATGAAATGAAAACGACCCATGTCAAGATGTTTACCCTAAGCAAGCATAAAGTGTGCCCCAAACTTTCATCAAGATCAAGATAACTTGGATGATGGATGCAGACGGATAAAGATGGATTGGATAAATGGTTCATGGATGAAATGGATTTATTATGGCTGAGACAGATGGAATATTCGATTTATTATGGATGGGATAAGATGCTTTCACTTGAAGTGGCACACGTAGATGTTTGATTCTACACATGATGCCTATTTTCTAGGTTTTCATCATGGTCTTGCCTAAAGCGCTGCACATGCGGTTTTCACTAGAGGATGAATTTTCTCTTTACTGTTTTCAATCACTTTTATGATTTTTTTTTTTGATTTTCATATTTTTTTTATTTTTTTGGTTTTTCTGTGAAAGATTTAAATCTCATGCTGAACTACAAGGTGTTGTTGATGTAGATGCTTCTATCATAATGTGCCATTGGTATCTTGCCTGAAGAAGTTGCTTTGCTAAGATACGTGCACTTGAATGCAGCTTTTGTGATTCTTGATTTGCTTTGTCTACACTGGAGTTAACTTTGTCTTTGTGCGCACATCACGATAGAGTGCCTTCAAAATCCTTATGATGAAGGGTTGTTTCCAATACATGGTCAATTTGAGAATTAGATATCATGTGTGGAGGCATGGATGGAGTGTGTTTAGGGATAAAAGATGGATTGGTTGATAGTTTGGAACCTTTGACTCTCCAAACTTGGGAAGATGAGCAATGATGGGTGGATACAAAAGTGTGTGTGGAATTAGGACCAACTGCTTGATATACTTTGTACGTCGATTGAAAAGCCTTCTTTTTCTTTTGCGAACATCTTTGATGGATACTTTTCCCTTTTTTATTTTGTCCCATCGTTTCTTTGATTGATGGAGTTTGATAGGGATGATCTTTCTTTGTATTCTTTGGTATCCATGTGTATTTGATTTTTCCATGATGCTTTTCAGCTTCTTTTTCTTTGATAATGTTCTTTGTACTTTTATTTACTTCTTTCTTTTGACGTTGGTCCCAATTCATGGATGGGTTGATGGGCGGATAAAGATTCATGGCATGACTAGTTGTAGTATTGGCATCAATTTCATCATAAGGATTCTTCATGCTCCCTATGTTGACATTTGCTTGAGACAAAGTTGCTCCTAGTATGGTGATAGTAGTACCATCATGCTTTGATTCCACCTATTCAAAGAGCTTTTGTTTAGAATGAATTCTCTAATAATTGACCATTGCAAATGATGGTATTTCAATTGGGTGCTTTGCTATCTCTGGATTATATTGTTCTGTCTGACTTGCTTCCTTGAGAGGATAATGTTGGATATCTTTATTCACGATGTCCTCAGTTTGAATTGGGGATATATCTGATCCTGATGTTGACAACTTAGTCTGATTGTAGGAATCAGTAACTTGCTCTTTTTGTGTAATAATGTTAGGATTAAAGGAATCTTGTTCTGAATGAAGATCATCTACATGCCCATCCACATAAAGCATCTCATGGGTAGATGAAGGACTATGTGCTACATGGACATGATCATCTTGCATAGATAGGAGAGTGTCCATTAGATCATTGTAGTATCTTGGAGATATGAATTTTTGATCTTGAATGATTTCAGAGTTGCTTTTCCCATGCTTTGGATCAAGTTCTTGACATGGGTCAATTTCAAAGGATGGATTTCTTATAAAGGGTTCTTGGATGTCGTCATTAGACATGGGGAATGGCTCAATATCCTCTTGATCTTTGAATGAATTTGGATCAATTGTCAAGATGAGAATTTCTTCAGTATCTGTAACCATGAGGTCAAAGGGGGTCACCATGTCTTGGAAAGGACCATTGCTAGACCTTAGTGAAAGATTTTGATCATGCTTTGGAATAAATTCTTGAGATATGTTCTCTAACTCATAAGGTGATGTAGAGACATTTTCGACATGATCATAGGTGAATGGATCATGCATTATGTCAATAGGATCAAATAATCCTAACACTCCTTGAAATAGATCACTAAAAAGTGGCTCTTGATGTATGGTGAGTTGATCATTGGGTGGGGTGGAAACATCTTCAAGGTGCTCATCGATGGAGAGATCTTCATCATTGTTTTCAACAATTTCAATGTTTTCAATGATAGGATCAAATGATGTTGACATTTCTTGAATTGGATCATTGTTGGGTATTGTTGGTGGATTTTGATCATGATTGAAAAGTGACTCTTGACATATGTTGATTTGATCTTCAGACGAGATAGAAACATCTTCAATGTGCTCTTTGATGGAGAGATCTTGATCATTGTTTTCAACAATTTCAATGTTTTCAATCATAGGATCAAATGATGCTGACATTTCTTGAATTGGATCATTGTTGGGTATTGTTGGTGGATTTTGATCATGATTGAAAAGTGACTCTTGACATATGTTGATTTGATCTTCGAACGAGATAGAAACATCTTCAATTTTCTCTTTGATGGAGAGATCTTGATCATTGTTTTTATCAATTGTGGTGGGGAGATTGTCAATACTATCACCAATGGTTGAACGTTCATTGTTATCCCCAATAGTTATCATTTTTTGTGTTTGTGCTTGTGTTTGTTGGGTAGCCTAAGAGGCTTGGACAAATTGAGAGACTTGTTGTACTTGTTGAGCTTGTGTTGCTTGTTACATGGCTAGATATTGTTGGATGGCCTTTTGGTAGGCTTGGTGAGCCTTTAGCACAATGTTATATTGTCTTGCTGCATTTGGTTTTGGTGGTGGTGGTGGCAGATTCAAAATTGTGTTGGATATAGTGATGAGTGGTTGAGATACGCTTGGAGCGATCATGGTAATGAGGGGTGGTTGGAGTGATCGAGTTGATAGGAATGGTCAGAATGACCGAGGTGATAAGTCCTTGGGAGACCACATTTTGATTTCTTGGGATTGATGTTGTCATTTGACTACATACCATCTGTTGGTGTGATGTTGATGATATATTCGAAGGATTTGATGTGATGGCTTGATTGGTGTTAGGTGGATTGATTTGGATGGAATGATTGGTGCTAGGTAAAGGGGGAAGCCCTAAACCAAGGAATGATGTTGATATGGGTAATGGTGGTGGAGATGTCTCTTGGCACAATGACTCAACTATTTTGTTAAGTGTAGCAATTTGATCTTGCCAAATTTGATCTTGATTTTGATCTTGACTCACTTGATATGGTTGATTTGGTTTTTGTTCAAGCAGATTTGGGATGCATACTTGTGGTTTTTGACTGGGATCATGGATAAATCAATTTTTGACATTGTTCTGGCTTGGGATGATGTTTAGATTTGACATGATAGGTTGAAATTGAACATTGTTGATGTTGGGAATCATGTTGCCTTTTTTTAGGTAACTTTGATTTTGCATGGTGTTACCTTGACTTGGACTAATGCATGGAGTTGTTATCATCGTGTTTGGATTTTGAACAATATTCTTATGATTTGCGAACATATTTATCCCAAAGTTTTCCAGATTCATGTTTCAAAAACTTGTACTTGGTACATTCTCATTTGGCTTATAGGGATTTGGTGGGATGACGTTATTCGTTTGAAGGCTCATGCATTGATTGTTCAGTTGGTGAATTTTTAGGTTTGGATTTAGATCTACCATAGGGAAATGTGTTCCAATATTTGATTTGGGAATACTCACACTTGTTGTACCCTTGACATTTTTAGAAGGAAATGATCCCATGTATGGATTGTATAAGTGTGAGTTTTGATAATTGATCGACATTGTAAGGCTTTGAAAGTTCAATTGATTTGGATTACTCATGATGTATGGATCAAGTTTGTATTCCATGTTCCTCTTGTGTTTCTACCTTGTTGTAAAAGTGACCTCTAAGGTTCTTAGGACCAATGACGAGATGAAGGATGAAAAGGGGAAAGGATATGGGGGGAAAGGATATGGGTGTTGAACATTTAGGAACTTTGGGTCAATGCTAAACTTAGGGCTTGGTTTTGATTGGTTTGATTTGGATAATGAACTTGTAACCCCTAAGATGTTAGATGTTATATTAGGATGAACCTATTCAAAGAGGTGATAATTTAACTAAGTGTGTGTGGAAGGATTCATCCAAACACACCTAACTAAATAAGTGATTTTGATTTGGTTTAGGGATGTACCCAAGTCTAGAATGATGTTTCTGAAGCTCTAAAGTTGTTTGGTGGGATGGGTTTTGATAAATGTTTGGAATTTGGATGAAGTGTTTGATTTGATCCTAAATGAACCTAGGAAGGACTTGTTTATGAGACCAAGATAGTGAAGAACATGCCTTTCTCTAAGAGTAATTCAAAATCAAAAGATCAATGTTTGCATGAAAACCATATGACCAAAAGATGCCAAGCACATGTGTGGGGTCCAATTGATTTAATCTTTTCTTAATGGAATCTTTTTACCACAAACACGCTCTTGATTAGCTTTTGAATCTATTTGTATAATGTCTCAACTTTCCCCTTATCCTGCAAAGTGTATTATGCGGAAACCAAGGAAATTTGAGGCAAGAGTTACCTAAAGTTGAATTTAGTAGAAGAAAATTGAGATGAAATTCAAATCTTTAGATGCCTCTAAGGATACAAATCCCAAGGGCAAGCAATAACATGTGAATTTGTTCAAGGATATTTGCTTCTCATAAAGGGTTTGAGATTTGATGCTCATGTTGAATGTTGGTTTTCCAATGTTTTCAATTAAAGCACTGTTTTCAAACTGACTCACAAGCAATATAGCACCCTAGCTCAATTGGTACGTTTTTCTTGGTGGGCTTGCCTCATGCCCTTTGTAGTAGAAGAGATGATTTTACATGCAACCAAGGAAAAAATATAAAGGTATGTTAAGAATGAAGTCTTAACCTCTATATTTTAACCAAGATCGGACATGGCAAGTAACTTCTTGGAATCTAAGTTCCAATACACCACTTTGATAAACTCGTTGAATGGATCAGTTGGTCACTACAAACAAAGATTTTAGTTCAGACTTTCTGTTCGTGGAGATTGACCCATATGGCGAGAGTCCCCTTTCGGATCCATCTCGTCAAAATCAACCATGTGATTTTGGTGTTTCTTCCAATACCCACATTTATATCCTGGCTAGAAATACTCTTGGCTTTAGAGTGTTATTGGTTGAGTTGCTCCCTTGGGTGAGTACTTTTTCCCGAAGGCAGGCCCTCTAAGATAGACAAAAACAAATAAACTTATTCATAGTTCGATCAACCCTTATTTAGAAACAAAGGGAGAACACATGCAATAAGCTCACTCACACTTGCACAAGATTTTGTTCAATTTTTAAATCCAAACTGAAGTGTGGAGGCAATCTTTTATGCAACTTAATGTCATCAAAAATACTTTTGGTTCTCAAGATCGTTGTAAAGCGTGAGAGAAGTGAATGCACCTTTTTAGATGAGATTACTTTGAATAAGAGACTATGAAACAAGAAAAACACATGTTCATTTTAAGCCTCAAAGCAATGATGAATTTGTTTTAAGCACCAAGAAATCAAATGTGAAGTTTGCTTGTTCAATTTTAGTCTAAAATTGTAAAACTAGTGAGTTTCTAATGTTCAATTTTAGGCAAACTTTGAAAAGATCAAGACAGTGATTGATTCTAAATCCAAATTGAAAGCAAGTTGTCCTAAAACAGAAAATGAAATCAAGAAATGAATACCTCAAGTTATTGCAATAAGCATTAAAAAATGCTTTTTTCAAGTTTAAGTTTAATGTTCAAGGCCCAAATTAAAAAAATTTCTCCAAAGATTGTTTCCTTCGTTTCGAATTTGCAAGTTCTCTCTCCAAACAAAATCTCTCATCGCTTTTCCTGCAAGATAGAAAAGGCAATTATACAAGGATCAAGTTTTTAATTAAAAACATTCTACACATTATCTTTAAATAATGGAACGATTTTGACTGAAAAGATCAATGATTTGAACTAATAAATGAAGCATTAGTAAGAATCCTGCTTTCCACGGTCTTTCCACAATATTAAAGCCTTTAGCTAAAATGTTTGGTCATATAACAAAGATCAATGCCATCCAAAATCAAACAATTTATGTCGTGATTAAATGCAGATAAGAAAAGATTTGGTTCTTTGTCATGACATCCCAATTCTCATTTGACTGAACCTACAAAAAGACATAAATGAATAGAGACAACAATATTAACAAGATAGGAACAATACTAACGGTAGGATTTGCACAATCCGATGATCTTGGGATATCCTTTCTTCAGTTAGATATAAAATTGAGTTTATTCACAATAATGGACGAATTTTTCTTACTCAATCATAATAAAGATCAATGATATACTTGACCTATTCTTGTCATCAAAGATAAAGTATCATTCATTGCTATTAATGAACTGTCAAGGTTACTTTTTCTATGTAACGATTTGATGGAAGCTGTTGTAAATCCTGACAGATTGGTGCTGACATAGATGGTGGTGAGCTTTTCCCGCAGTCCTTCAGATCCTCCATCATAACTATCCAGTGCTACAAAAATCTTCTTAGTCAACCCAAATAGCTTTTACTATTGAACATTTAAAAAAAAAATACATGTTTGAAAATTCTTTAAAAATTCTCAAGCTAATGTAAATGCACAGGCGTAAGATAATGAATAAAAGCTTTAAAACTTTCAATCAAATGCATTTGGAAGAGTGTCAAGCCGTATCCAATAAATTTTCACAGCCTGTTGGGGGTACTGACAGCGACGTACCTATACACATGTCTAGAGGTTAATATGAACACAAAACTTCATAGGCTGTAAAATCTCATGAGGTTAATATCAAGACATAGACCATGAACGATATAAATTCAAAACCTATTCTGCCTATCCACGTGGAGTAGATCTTCTTGTTGATTTTATATTGGTACGTAAGCGTGGCAGTAGATGTTTTGATCCATCCATTATCTGGCGAATCATAATGCGAGGAATCAGTCAAAAATGTCATGGGTGTGTCGAGTCACAATATTGAATGATCTGAGATGATTAGCGCAAGTGGGCACGTTGCCCTGCCACCTTCTATCAAGACAAACATGAACAGGATTTAAAAGCCATTCCCATCCACCATGTCCACCCTGCGCAGCCAGTCACTAAACAATGAACTTAAATAAGAGAACATAAATTATTTGAGAGAGAGATGCGCACCTACTGCTTTTCAAAATAAAGAATACCAAGTACCACTTTCCTCGTTGAGGGGCTTTCAGATAACAAGTATTGGAGTTCCCCACGTCTTTTGTTGCATCTTTGATCTGCAAGTTTGTGCGCTGTAAAAAAGAGTCAGAGATTAATTATTTCAGAAATAGATACGTTGTACTTAATTTGCCTTGCATATTCTGAAACTTCTCCTGAAATTTTTCCTAGCATGATCAGGCTATGTAAATCATGAGCAATGATAGATTGAATGTAGCGCATTAGTTGGCATGGCAACGTGATTCAAATTTTTCAAATAATAAATCGCAAGGATTTGGACCCAGATTTAGAGACTACTTATGGAATCAAAGCCGGTGAATCCCTATTAAAAAAATGCTTTAAGGAATCAAAGCCGGTGAATCCCTCTAAAAAAAAATGCTTTAAGGAATCAAAGCGGGTGAATTGCCTGTAAAAAAAATACTTAATCCTTAAATGATGTATTATGTTGAAAAAAATCAAAGCTAAGAATAATTATTTGTAAAAGGAAAATAAAATTTGAACATGTTCATTGCTCACCAATAAATTTTACGCTGTATTATCTTGAAAAAAGTCAAAGTTGGGAATCACTGCAAACAAAATGCTGTTGAAAAAACAAGTTACAATGCTATAAAATAAATGCTTTCAATAGTGAAAATTTGTGTTATCCTATATATATTAAAAAAATTGTAAAATTAGAAATAAATCTAAAAATCTTAAATTTAATGTTAAAGTTTCTAAATTATGTAGAAAATAAATCTTGTTAAAATATTCAAAAGGTTAAAAATCAATTATATTATATTTTAAAAAGATTTTGAATTAATATAATTTTTATAATAAATATTATAAATCATATATATTAATAAAAGGCAATGATAACTATTAGTAAAAATGTCAAAATCTTTTAAAAATTAGAAAAAACTATATTTAATCTTGAAAATATTCTATTTTCAACAGATTTTGAATTAATAAATATATTTATAATAAATTATATATATTAATATAAAGTGAAATTAGAAAGAATTATTCCAAATATAAACTAATTTATATTTTTATCATAAAAATTATTTTATTATATATATATACAATAAATTTTTACGGTTTAATAATAATTTTAAGTGTCAATTTTACGGTTATATAAAAATATAGCAAGTCAAATGATACGGTCTAATAAATTTTTAGGTTGTAATATACGGTCCAAAATGCAAAAAACGGTCAAATAGACCATCAAATTCCAGGCTTGATTCAAGCCAATAGGGATGGTACTATCCTCCTATTTTTGAGCAAGTGTGTGGTGTTTCCAGAAAAGGACGGGGTCTTTGTTTGGTGAAGATGCAAGTGGAGGTCAACGGTAGGAAGGGTCGAGGCCCAACAGACTTTAGATTTTATCAAATGCTAGTAGTTGTGGGTGCACACAACAAAGATAGCAGAACCTACACTCTTGAATGTATTAAGCATTGAATAATGTCTTTGATGAACTCATATTGAAGTGATATGTGAGTCAAATGCATTGAACGAGGCCATAAGATTAGACAACTATTATGCATGTAATATGAGGAATGCCATCAAGGACGACAATATTGCAACCAAGCTGGAAATATTAGACAAGAAGATTGAAGTGGAGATAGTGAATAGGTACATTGAATTCGCATAGAATTTTCTCTAAGCAACTTCTCCTCTTTGAATTTTTTTTTTTGATGAGCATAAAGAAGTCTAAACATGAGCAACAATTACTAAGCGGCGTTGTTATACGTGGCGAACAAGATAAAGAGAGAAACATAAAAGCTCCTGCATTGGTAGATCAAATTGATATTGGAGTGGTGGTGGTGAGTAGTAAATTCAGTTTCCAAAGCTCAATATGTGTACACCCCATCTTCATGCATTGCTGTACAATTTCCTGCACATACCTGTACAACTCATCATATTTGTTTTGTTAGAGTATTAAACGAAAATATACATCTCATGCCAACCTCTATAGAAATACAAACGAAATTGATAAATGTATGCTTGATAAGAGCTCAAGAAAGATGTGGATGACTTCAAGAAATTACAATATAAATCAATAATAAGTATGAAACAAAAGATCTTTTCCATACTGTCATACTATTTGTCTTCATGGATAAATGTTCATTTACCAGTTTCACCAGAAGAACAAAAATGTAAATCTTAAAATAGAAAAATAGCTTGTTATTTTAGGTATTCACAACTTTAATAAGCTATCAGATAGTTTACAAACAAGATTCAAAAACATATACATCCATGAATGGAAGTCTAAAATATATTTATTGTAGAGGCTTTAGAAAATTTCTAGAAAATGAAACATAATCGCCCTCCTTCTAGCACCATTATGTGAGCACTAACCTGCAAATCTTGCTCAAACAAAGAAAAATATTAGCATTTGGTCAATTTAAACAAGGGAAATACAATGCTCCCTATAAAATTCATTTGAACACAAGAATAATAAAAAAAAAGAATGAAAGAAAACTAAATCAATGAAACATTATTCAAATGACCAAATCAACATCTTATAGGGGGATTGGTGCTATTTTGATGTGGAAAATAGCCCTTTCCCAACCCCTTCATATAAGCTAAATGATGTGAAAATGATATGAAAATGCTATGAGAATGGAGTGGAGTGGGAAAAATCAATTCTCAGTTTAAGAGAGTGACTTTGCAAGAGATTGTGGAGGCTTTGTTGAAGGATGATGCCTCTATTTAAATATTCTCAAGTTGAAAGAATGCTTATGAGAGAGCAATGTGGGATCAAGAACAAGCCAATGAAAAGAGGCCACTTGTCAACTTGTGATAGGCTTGCGAATGAGCACATTTTGGTGAATGTGCCAAAGATTTTAAAATTGCTGAGTGGGGGACATGTAAGATTTTCAAATTTAAAATTGTTGAGTGGGGGACATGTAAGAATTTAAAATTCTAAAAATGTTGAGTAGGGAATATGTAAGAATTTAAAATTTTGAGTGGGGGACATGTAAGAATTTAAAATTCTAAGTGGGGGACATGTAAGAATTTTAAATTTTGAGTGGGGGACATGTAAGAATTTAAAATTATGAGTGGGGGACATGTAAGAATTTAAAATTCTGAAAATGTTGAGTGGGGAATATTCCTCAAAGATGCCATGTTGAAAGAAAATAAGGATTTTAATAAATCAATAAATTGATTTATTTGTGCAAGTGGGTGGTTAGGTTAGTTTAATCAGGATTAGATTAGCTTAATGATGATTAGGATGTTTTGACCAATTTGACTTGATTTAGGGATTTAAATCAAATCAAAGAGAGATGAAAGGTGATAAAGATTTAGTTAAATAAATATTTGATTTATTTAGCTAAGGGGAATAATGATAGGATAAAATTAAATAAAGTTAATTTATTTAATTTTAGATGGAGGATCTTTAGAGATTAAATCAATTAAACTTGGTTTATTTAATTGATGGGCGAATATGCTTAGTTAGATATGCATGATGTCAATTTTGTGTGTCTACAATACCTTCCATTTATTTCTGCAGGAAAGATGGATCCTTACGTCCTCCTTAAATGCCAAACTCAGGAGCACAATGAAAAAGTTACATCCATTAAGTATATTATCTTATCTCTCTATTTTATTTAATAGCAAGTGATGTATTCTTTAGGGTTTACATGGTAAATATGTTGTAGATGAAGGAAATGATCCAGAATGGAATGAATTATTTGTTTTCAAACTAGGGGCTTCTAATCTATTTATTATAATAATGGGAAATGATAGATTTAGCACTGATAATTGTGTTGGAGAAGCAATGTAAGTGATAAATCTCTTCCAATTTGCACATTTTTCTTTTAATCTAATATTTCTTTAAAGACAGGCTTTTAAACCCTTATGACTACACAACATTCCATAGAAAAGGAGTGTTGATGAGAGGAAGCATACCTTCTACACCTTATAATGTGGTTCTTATGGACAAGACTTACTGTGGGAAAATCAAAGTGGGATTCACCTTCACTCCCAATGCAAGTCACAATTTTCTCTAAAAATAGCTTGTCGAAACATTTTTTTTAATGGTTTTCATGACCATGGATATTACAGTGAGACCTAAAATAAAAGTTTAATATATCTATTATAATAGAAGATCCAGATCTTGAAAGCATACTTATGTTGGGTATTATTCATTTTTGGAAGATGTTGACTGAAGGGGATGATTGATACGTGTTGCAAGAAGAGTGTTGTGTTGAAGAAGAGGAGATGGAGAGACATTGGAAAGAAGGATCATTGTGTTGTGTGGAAGAAGAAGAGATGGAGAGATCTTGGAAAGAAGGATCATTATAACTGATTACAGTTACCTACTAATCTAGATTCAAAGCTTATAAATCATTGAAGATTAGTTATCTTCTTAAATTCTTTTTATGTTAATTTTCACAAAGATTTGACCAATAGAAAGTTGAAGATTGAGGGTGAAGTGGAGGGTCATTAATATATATGTACATCATTGTTTATGTTATGGAAAGATGCATAGAAAATTTAATATTTGAGTTATTTTACTTTATTTTAAAATACATATCATTTGTATTTTAATTTTTATGTCTATGATCATCTAAATATAATATTTTAAGATTGAAATATGAAATTTATATTTTTTATTAGAATATTAAAAATAATTTTGTGTGTAATTTGAATGAAATTTTATTAATTTCGCTATTCTAAATCATAAACAATAAAAAATTATATGACAATACTCATCTTTAAAAGGATTATAGTTAGTTCTCTTATCTTTTCCATAGATATAGAGAGAAATGGGAAGATAAAGGGAGAGAGAGGTTGATATATGAAGATAGATAGGAGAATAGGGAGGGAGTAAGAGAGGGAGAGATGGGGAGAGATAGAGAAAGAGAGGGAGAGAAAGGGAGAGAGATAGGTAGATGAGGGAGGGAGAGAAGATGGGGAAGGAGATATATGTATAGAGGGAGAGAGAAGAAGAGGGGGGAGAGGGCGAGCAAGATATAAAGTAGAAGAGATGGAGTGAATAAGATAGAGGGAGGTAGAAATTTTTAGAGATAAGAAGAGAGATGGATGGGTAGAGAGAGGGAGACATTTCAAGGGAAGGAGGGGGAAAGATGAATATAGAGAAATAAAAGAAGAGTGAGACAAATAGATATAGGTAGGAATGAATATAGAATGAGAGAGGAAGAGGGAGAAAAATAGATAAGAGATATAGAGAGAGATAGAGGGAGAAATAAAGATAGTGAGATAGATGGGGGGATCTATAGAGAGTGATAGATAGAGAGGAAGAGATACAAAGATAAGGAGGAAGAGGGAGAGATAGAGAGATATATGGTGAGATAGAGTGATATAAAGATAGAGATATAAGGATGTATAGAGAGAGGGAGAAAGGGAGAGAAATAAAGAGAGAAAAATAGATAGTAGATAAAGACAAATAGAGATAGAGAAGGAGATAGAAATAGGGAGAGAGAGAGGAGAGAGAGAGAGAGAGAGAGAGAGAGAGAGAGAAGTTGATATAAAGATAGATAGGGGAATGGAGAGGGAGCAAGAGAGGGAGATATGGGGAGAGATAGAGAGAGGGAGGGAGAGAAAGGGAGAGATATAGGTAGAGGGAGAGAGAAAAAGAGTAGGGAGAGGAAGGGAGAGAGATAAATAGAGGGTGATATCAAGAGATAGAGAGGGATATGAATTTAGAGATAAAGAGATAGGGAGATTGATATATAGGAAGATATATGTAGAGAAAGATGGAGAGAAAGAAGAGATAGATATATAGGGAGATTGGTAGGGAGAGGAAGATAAAGATATAGAGTAGAAGAGATAGAGGGAGAGATGGAGTGAATGAGATAGAGAGTGGGAGAGAGATGGATGGGTAGAGAGAGGGAGACATTTTTACAGATGGAGGAGGCGAGAGGAATATAGAGGTAGAGATGAATATGGAGCAATGAAGGAAGAGTGAGGCAAATAGATACATGTAGAGATGAATATAGAATGAGAGAGGAAGAGGGAGAAAAATAGATAGAGATATAGAGAGAGATAGAGGGAGATATAAAGATAGAGAGAGATAATGAGATACAGAGGGATAGATAGAGAGTGATAAATGGAGAGGAAGAGATATAGAGATAAGGAGGAAGAGGGAGAGATCGAGAGAGAGATATGGTGAGATAGAAAGATATGAAGATAGAGATAAGGAGATATAGAGAGAGGGAGAGAGATCAAAAGAGAAAAATAGAGAGAAGTAGAGAAAGACAAATAGAGATGGAAAGGGAGATAGAAATAGAGAGAGAGAGAGAGAGAGAGAGAGAGAGAGAGAGAGAGAGAGAGAGAAGGTCATAGATATAGAGATATATGGGAAGGTAAGGGAGAGAGGTTGAGATAAAATTGAAATGGTGAAAAATGGGGGGGTTAATTGTCCTATTTTCAACTATTTCATTCAATAATGTCCTAAGAGCCCTAAATGGATTGTCTATCAACTCCACAAGGTGAGTTAATTCTCAATTAGGACATAGGAAGGGGTTCTTTCAACTTTTAGGGGTTCACCACCAAGAAAGTGCTTGGAAAAGACAAGTAAGTATTCAACCTACAAAAACTAGTTATGCAAGCTAAATGAGAGCTGTAAATAATGAAATTATGCAACAACAAGATAAGTGTAACTGGGAAATCTAGAGATGTGATGAGGTTTATAGAAATACAAAGAAGTTGTCCAAAAATGTCAGGGAGGACAAAGATTCCCTCACTGTTGTTTTAGTCCCACTGCTAATTTTTGGGGGAAATGCGGAGTTTTTGGATCTTGGAACAAAATATTAAAGAAACTCTGAAAAATACACCTAGGAGGACTAAGATTCCCTAGGTGGCATATTAGTCCCGTTTTTAATTTCTGAAAACTCTGAATGTGATCCTAAGCTCCAAGGTCTGCACTTGCTTCTTCTCAGATCTCAGGTTTTGAAACTTTCAGATTTGACTTGTAGGTGAGTTTCCGTGAGGATGACAAATTTGTAATGCAACTTTGCAATCTTGCACTCCAAATGATCTTCAAGTCTTCAACCTAAATCTGCAATCACAAGCATGCGAGAGAGGAAAAACTTTTTAGATTGTTAGTAAATGGGGGTTTGCCTTGGTCAAACCCCTTGTTGGTAATTAAACATTGAAATAAAATAGAAATAATGAAGGGAAATGATGAATGGACAACATGCAATGTTGCAACTCACCAAACCCTTGTTGTAAAGTTTGCAAACTAGTGTGAAGTGGCTAGCTTGAATGTGGTCTTGAATCAATGGAATGCTTTGATAGATCTTGCTTGAATAAAAACCCTACATCACAAATGTTAGCTCAAAAGCACACATGATGGAAGAATCCTCTTTGATATGATGCTTGAATCTTGTTGATGGCTCCAAATGCTTGATGAATTTCTCTTGAATGCTCTTGAATGAATACTTTAATGCTCTCACAAAATACTTTTATGCTTGTTATGAAAAATGAGTGAATGAACCTTGTATTTATACTTATCTATGCTTAATATCTCGAAATTAAATCTCAAAAATAAGCCAAGGAGGACTAAGACGCCATAGGTGGCATATTAGTCTTGAAGCTCAAATCTTGGGGCATAGAGTCCAAAAAGGGACGTTTTCAGGTGTGTTCAAAATCAGGGTCCCAAGACCTTTGGGGGCCAAAGATGCCCTAGGTGGCATTTTGGTCCCGACCCAAAAATTAGGGACACTCAGAGAGAATCAAGAAATGATCATTTTCCCTTTGATGATTGTTGGGATTAGCCAAAAAAATATTTAGTTTATTACGCTTATGAATGCAAAATAGGACCAATTAAGACATAAAAAAGGATAAATAAAGCAAGGCAGGCCCAAACAAGTGTGAAAATGCAAGGGTATGCATTTTCCTACACTACATAAAGATAGATAGGGGAATAGAGAGGGAGAAAGAGAGGGAGATATGGGGAGAGATATGGAGAGGAAGAGAAAGAAAGGGAGAGAGATAGGTAGAGGAGGGAGAGAGAGAAGATGGGGAAGAGGGAGATATATGCACTTTCTCTGTTTGAAGAACTTTAAGTTTAATATTTGTCTATATATTTTTAAAAATATATAGTATATTTATTGGAATATATATTCAATTTATATTTATTATTACATATTTTATGAAATATGATGCATATTATTAAATATAAATATTATTTAGTTATTTTTGGTTTCCTACAATCGATATCTCTCAATGTTTTCTATATAGACCATGTAATATGATAGATATGCTAGTGTAATCCCAATGGTCTTCAATCGATACAAATGCTTTCACAATCCTAGATCTATTACAACAAATCCCCTCCAATCATAAAGGGAATGTGTTCGCCATAATAAATATAATTTATTTTATATATACAAAAATATTTGGATTGTTTATTTTTATTTTTATATGTTAAATTATAATATTATGAGGGAGCGTATATTTAAAATAGAAATTAATTATATTTATATGTTAAATTATAATATTATGAAGAAGTGTATATCTAAAATAGAATTAAATTATATTGATTGATAATTACATAAATAAGCAAGAATTACATTATATCTATGGAAAGCAAGAATTCACCATAAAGTCTTGTAAAATGTGTGGTTGCTTGTTAAATATCTATTTAAAACATCTATATCTAAATGTATTAGTATTGTCCTATAGTATGCTTTTTAATCTTAAAGTGTCACATAATGGGAATATCCAATATTGTTTAGGGTTGGTAAGACATGATATAAAAGTATTTAGTTTTGACAGAAAAAAATGCTTCTCAGTGAATCAGTCATTGTACACCAATGATTTAAAGCTATTTTATCTATCATTATATACCATCGACAAACTTGTTTTATTTGCTAGAGATGTCGTGACGCCTATCAATTACTTTGGAAGAAGTTGTAATAAACTAACTTTTAAGTGATGTGGTTTTCCTATAGACTTAAACTAAAGGTGACTTAGTAGAAAAAAGTGTAGAGATGAATAATAGTTGTACTAAATAAGTTTGTAACATGGATGTTGTTATTTATTTTTGAATAAAATTTATATCATTTAAAAAAAAAAATTGTACTGTTGATCTTGTTAGTAACGTATTAGATATGTATGGATGCAATGGACCTAGTTCGATTGGCTAAAGCATCATGTTGTAGGTAAGAAGTCATGAGATCTGGTCTTCCCACTATCCTCGTGATACCAAAGGGTGTGTTGTGGCCTGATTTCGATTGGTGCAATCCAAAAAAAAAGTATTAGATTTGTATTGTAGATTAATTGTGTATTTATTTAAAAAGAAATTTAATTTTATAAAGTTGACATAAAAGATTTTTTAACTTTATAAATTTTTAAAATTAATTAAAAAAAACTTATATGTTAAGGACCAAATATTTGGAATGATGGGAGTAACTCACTTAATCATGGTATTCATTGTAGTCAAACACAAATTATCATGTGTTGTTAGTAGAATATCATATTTTCATTTAAAATATAACTTATATGCAACCTAAATAGACCAAATACCTATTAGTAACCATATATCTTTGTTATCTCTAAATTTTATATATAGCACAAATGAACCAATAGTTGAACACAAAAAAACAATTTGTTGTTATAAAATGACATTATTATTTAAAATACAATTTATATCCAACGCAAATGGACCAATAGTTGAACAATATATATTTTTTTTAACAATCCTTCAAATTTCAAGGAAAATACAAGGTATTTGTTGTGCTCACCTTTTATATTTGTGACAGGATAGATTATTAATATGAAAAATTCCAATGCATATATATTGCTACCCTAGTAATTGTACACATAAGAATAATATTTTTTCACCATGAAAAAATACTTGTTTAATGAACATATTATTTTATAAATATAAATAACATCTAAATAGTTATAATATTTTATTTGAAACCAAAAATTATTTATTTCACTTGTTAATGAATGTATTTATGCTCTTTTATATAACATTCATAGGTTTCCATGTGTTCAAGCAAGGTCCATCTTGATCACCATTTAATTATTTTTTATTTATATGTAGACTAATTATTTATAATATATAATATAAATATGTGGTACGATTTATATAAGAATTCAAATAACCGGCTTTTAGATGAATAGAATATGTGGCTTGTGGCCACCAACATCCTAAGCTTAATCCCTTTTTATTACTGATTAATTTCTCCTTGAAGTTCTTATTTATAATTGATTTTTCATATACAACTGGAATACGTGTGTCAAGAAGGATATATCTCAACATATTACATATAAATTATTGTGTCGTAAATTGTCACACTTGATAATTTCACACTAGGTTTAGCTCCCTCTATTTTCTTAGACCTAATTATGGATTTAATTTGCTTGTTTTATAAATATCTTTGGAAATTGAGAGATGGAATTGAAAATAAGCATTTAATAATTAATATCAATATTTAAGGCCCTAAAAGGGATGAGCTTAGACTAGGGAAACGAGTGCCCCTATCTAGCCTATTTTGGCCCTAGTTTGAATATGTCGATGTTGGTATTCTATTATTTAAAAAATTAAGTTCTATTTGTCAACTATTGGTAATTGAATTTTGGTAAATTAGAAGATATAAATACAAGTATTTTTCACCATTTAAATCCCTAGAAAATCTATTAAGAAAATTGAAGATCCTAAAATCAATTAAGGAAAATTCAAGGGAATAATGAGCAACATTATTATAACACTTTCATCAATTAAGATCAATATTGCAAGGCATTAGAAAGAACGAAACAATTATCTACAAGGATCTATCATGATCAATCATGCCAAATTATGAAGATGTATTGAGTCATCCTATACATGCTATCTATAACAATCTATTATATGTTGTGAATTAACCTCTTATAGGTCTATCAAGCAATCAAGCCATCCATCAATCAACATTTGTGGCAACTTGTGGTGTGACATCACTTCATCAAGGATTTCATATCAAGGTAAAATTGTCATTTGTCATTTATCATTTATCATTTCAGTCAATTTTTATTTTGGCATTTGCTTCACCTAGGCTATGCCCTCTTGATAACCATTAATCACTATACTTGGAGGTAGAAAAAAAAAGGGGGTTTGACTTGGGCAAGACCCCATACAAAATAAACTTTCCTCCTCTTTCATGTGTGCAGGTTAGATCCAAAAGTTTTAGTAAAAGATAGCCACAAAAAACATAGAGTAGAGCATAACATACATCTAAGAGTTCTTAAAATTTGAAAAGAACCATCTCAGTCTAGGGAAGCCAACACCCATATCCCTATAATTTACCCTCATATTTGAATCATAGGTTCCTCTTTATAACTCTTTCTTAGATCTAAAGTTGTTATGTGATTTTCTATTTTTGTTTGTGATAAATTAGATTTTTAGATCTAGGGTTGTATACCAAATAAGCTTATTAAAACATGCATCAAATTTATCATCCCCACAACACACAAAAATAGACACAAGACCATAAAAGATTGGCTCTCCATTGTGCTAGCAAGCCAATTATCAACCCTAGGTTGTTTTGTTTCCAAATGTGATGTTAAGTGAAAAGAGGTTAATCTTAGTTGTATCTAGGATCACTTTTCCTACATTACATTTTGGTAAACCTAACATATCCTACACTTGCAATTTTCTAATTTTTATTAACATAAATTTTGAAAATTAATGAAAAAATATAGATTCTTTGAAGATCTTGTTTTTATTTACATTTATTTTATTTATCATCAATATGTATTTGTGTTCTTTAATCATGATACATTAAAGGAAAAATAAATAATAATTTGAATTAACTTGCATAATTTCATATCTAATTTATCCTTATTTAGGGCTTGATCTGAGTTACATAAATTGGAACTCTAACTACAATCATAGGTTGTTGAAATTTTTCAAAATTGCATGTACATATTTTATTGAGAAATATTTAAAAAGTGAATAATTACATATTGTTTTCATTTCAAAAGATAAAAAGTATTTGATATTTTACATTTTTCTAGAAAAAATCAATCAAATACAACTTTTAAATTCATAAAACCATCATAGGAACATATTGCATTTCTCTAATAATATGATAGTAAATATCAAGCTCAATATGATAATGGCAACAATCAGTTTCAAAAACCTTGCTTTCCTTCACATAATGTGGCCTTAACATTTGAAACATTGTTTGTTCAATATTTATGTGAGGATTTGTATCACAAAACATCACACACATCTCATGTTGTGTTATATCTAACTAATGTTTTGTTTGTAATTTAAAATTGTCTAGCATGATCCTATGTTTTAGAACATCTATTTTATTTAATGAGGGATGAGTATGATCATGCCAAAAAATTGAGATCAAGTTCCTAACACCATATTCAATTTTGTTAGAATGAGCAGCCCTACACATCAATGGCCAATTGACTTCTACAGTGTTATCATCTAGAATATTTCTCCCTTTTGCATAGATCTTGGTAGTGTCTTTCTACTTAAGCCAATTTCACTTGAAAGTAAAGAGATTTTACTCTTTCTTGAAATATGTGGACTTACCATAGATGTCAACATCACTCTTCTTTGGAGAGAGTGGGTGGGAGAAGCGAGAGAATGGATGGGTGAGAGAGGACAAATTTTGAATCTTCTAGCAATGACGCAAATCGTGGTGGAGTAGGCTCTGAGGATTCACAAGCAGAATCAGTGCAACAACCAAGTGGTAAGAAAGACAAGGAGGAGTCAGAAGAGATTGAACCCAGTAAAAATATTCAGGTGGACCTAGGGGGAGGCCTCTCTTGTTCTCAATTTTAATGAAAATATTGTTGGGAGCACTAAAGGATAGGAGGTTGAAAAAACCCAAAATGTGGTGGGAGCCACTAGATGTGAAGGTACTAAACTAAAACCATAGGTGTCTCTCTTTGGAGTGAAACCTAATGGTAAATCTGTGTTCCCCCCAGTCAGCAATATATTTGATCGGATAAAGGGTAAATTTTCCATTTCTATCCCTGATTTGGTCATTGATCACAATATTTCTCTAATGGAAAAAGTGCTGGTTGGAAAAATCATGGGCCCTAGACCAAATATTGAAGTTGTTAGGGATTTTGTTAAAAGGAAGTGGAGAACTAATGTACAAGTTCTTGTTTCGGCATTCCCTAAAGGTTACTTTGCTTTTGAGTTTTCCTGTAAGGAGGATATCTTGGTAGTAAAGAGCGGTGCTCCTTGGATTATAGGCAAGTCATCCTTGGCTCTAAAGAAATGGACTACAAATCTAGATCTTTCATATTCCATTTTTGAGAATGTTCCAATTTGGGTAGACTCCTTGGTCTTCCATTGGAGTAGTGGAATGAGGATGTATTCAATGGCCTGACTAACTCATTTGGAGAGCTTCTATCAATAGATCTGATGATGACAGTTAGGAAAAGGTTAGTATTTGCTAAAATCTATGTGTGGGTGTCACATAATGCTGACCTACCATCATCTATTGAAATACAATCAGATTTGGGCACCTGGGTTTAGGCTATTGAGTTTGAATTGATTCCTTTTGCTTGCTTTAAATGTAGAATATCAAGACATTGGGAAAAAAATGCTCGCTTAATGTCAGTAATGCAAAAGAAAAGCCCCGGCCTGAGCTGAAGAAAATTTGGAAAAAGAAGTTTGAAGGGGATGGAAAATAGAATAAAGAAAAAGAGAATGGAGAGAATGAGGGTAAGATGTCAGAGGGAAATGTGAAAGCCCTTGAAAACAAGGATGATGTGGAGATTCAGGTTGATTTGGAGTTTCAGGAGCCACCAACCAATAAGCTAGAGAATGAAACTAGTGGGAAGGAGGATAGTGAGATTGGCTTGGAAGACATCCAAAGTTAGGGCTCAATGATCAATGAAGGTAATCTGACATTGGATATTGGGGTGCCCATCACGCCCTTGACATTTGAAGGTAGAGGCCAATCTAGCCAAGAGTTAGTTCAGGACCCAAAATCAATAGAATCCTAGGAAATTGTTAAGGATACCTTCGGGGGCTCAAGTCAGACATTGGAGAACTCGACTGAGAATTTGACCCAGTTTAATAATAGATTGATGGATACCCTTCAACTAGATCAAAAAGGGATATTAGATAGGGATTGGGTGTCAGGAAAAGAAAATTAAACTCAAGAAGACACTGATAGAGAAGATGCCAACTCTCATTCTAGGAAGAAGAAAAATGAAAATAACTAGCACATTACTCCATCATGGATCTCTACTAGAACTAGAGCTAAGGAAGATTGTGGTGCCACAAAGAGTAGTCAAGGAAGAAGATCTACAAGATGGTATAGGAAGCAATGAATCTTTTAGGATGTAGCAGATGGCATTTAGAAAACCATTCTTGAGATCTATAAAATCCAATCCCTTGGAAAGATATGAAGATTATGTCATGGAACATAAGGGGGTTGAATAGCCTCCGTAAACAAGATGTGTTGCACAATTTTGTAAGGGACCATAAACCTGATATTTTACTTGTCCAAGAGTCCAAAATTCCTAAAGAGAAAATGGAAAAGATTAAGATGTTTATGTTTTTCGGGGTGCATGGTAATAACTCTAAAGGTGCCTCAAGGGGGATAGTTACCTTCTAGAATTTGAACTTTATTAAAGGTGAATGGCTCTTTGAGAGAACTAATCATGTGGCTACTAGATTTACCCATATTAGAGATAATTTTTGTTGGATACAGTCTAATATCGATGCCCCAAATGGGAAAGGGGATAGAAAAACCTTTTGGTAAGAGTTGGTTGTCTTCTATAGGAAATTCATTAATGAAATATGGGTGGTTATGGGAGACTGCAATACTCCTCTTCAAGAAAACAAGAAGTTTGGAGGATCTCAAGTGAATTTGGAAAGTAGAATGGATTGTATGGACTTCATAAACAATTAGGCTCTAACTAATTTTGAGCTACACGGAGCCTCTTTTATGTGGTCAAATCATAGAATTGGTAAGGATTTGATTAAAGTTAGATTAGACAGAACTTTAATTTCTGATCAATGGTTTTTGAATTATTTTTGTTCCTTAATGGCTCTCTCTAGGGTGGGATCAAATCATTATCCTATTAGTTTTGTGGTGGACCCTATCCTGGTTAAAAGGAATTTCCCCTTTAGATTTGAACCAATGTGGCTTTCCCACCCTTAGCTCCTTGAGGAGGTGAGGAATTGGTGGAATATCTCTATTCCTGGGACAACTATGTTTAGGGTTGCCAAAAAATTGAGGAAAGTCAAGAATAAGATCAGAAGATGGAATAAAGAAACCTTTGGTAATACCTTTGGCATTAAGTCTAAATTACAGCTGGAACTAAAGGATATACATGATAAAATCTAGCTAGAGGGATACATTGCTGATAACAGGATGAAAGAAAATGAGTTGCTTGTGAAGATGCATGATATAATAACCAAAGAGGAGGAATTTTGGAGATAGAGATCTAGGGCTCTGTGGCTCACAACTGGAGACAAAAATACTAGATATTTTCACATGTCTGTGTTGAAACATAGGGATGCTAATGGAATTACTCACATAGAGTACAATGGTAGCCATTTTGAGAAGGATGAAGACATAAGGAGACAAGCTATCATTTTTTTCAATAATCTTCTTTTGGCAATTGATGGGGTAAATTATGGAATGCAAGATCATCTTACAGAGGGAATCCATAAACTTGTTAAGGAAGAAGATAATCAGATGCTTACTGCTATTTTGAACAGGGAAGAAATTAAGAGAGTTGTCTTCTCTTTTGAAGGGGATAAGGCTCTGAGACCTGATGGGTTTCCTATGTTCTTCTTTTAGTGGTCCTAGGAGATTGAAAAAGAGGATGTGGTTAATGCTGCTAAAGAGTTCTTTGGATCAAGAAGCCTCATAAAGGAATTAAATGCTACTTTCTTGGTCCTCATTCCCAAGCGCACAGGAGCTATGAACTGTGAAGCTTTCAGGCCTATAAGCCTTTGAAATTCCTTCTATAAAATAATATATAAGGTTTTGACCACTAGACTTTTCACAATTCTTCCTTCCCTGATTTCTCCTCAGCGTAATGGCTTTGTTCCTAGTAGGAAAATTCTTGACTCAATTATTACTGTCCATGAAAATGTTCATTCTCTCATTGAATCTAAGACTGAAGGTTTTCTTCTCAAATTGGATATCTAGAAAGCCTATGATTGTGTTGATTGGAAATTTTTACTCAAAATCATGAGGGCATTTGGCTTTAGCAATAGAGTTCTATAGATGGTTGGTCAACTCATTTCTTCAACCACCATAACTATCCTAGTAAACGGGTCTCCTTCACATTTCTTTAAGATTTCTAGGGGCTTGAGACAGGGTGACCCCATCTCCCCAATTTTATTTACTATTATGGCATAATTCCTTGGGAGGAACTTGAATAGAATGGTGGATCAAGGATCCTTGGTGGGATTGAGGCCCTCTTCTATTAATTTGATCTACTCCCACCAACAGTCTATAGATGATATCATTTTTATGGGAAGATCAACAGTGGTAGAAGCTAGGAATTTGAAAAAAGTTTTGGATAATTATGAGAGGGCTTCCAGTCAGATGGTTAATAGACAAAAACTCTTTATTCTTCTTCAACACTTTGAAGCCTAGGTAGAACAAAATTTATAGAATTCTTGGATGTAGAGTGGAATCTCTTCCATCTATTTACCTTGGCTTGCCCTTGGGTCTAAAGCCTCCTGAGTCTTTTTGGAACTCTTTGGTAGATAGGTTCAGGAAAAAGCTAGCCGATTGGAAAGGGGCTCTCTTCAACCAAGTTGGAAAGATTCAAGCTCCTCAAAGCTACTCTTCAGGACCTCCCAATCAATGTCTTAAGTCTCTTTAAAATCCCTTCCAAATATGCAGATGCAATTGAGAAAATCCAAAAATGCTTCCTTTGTTGGGTGTTGAAGAAAGGAAAATAATGCCTCTTATTAGCTGGGATGATGTTTGCAAACCAAAAAAATTGGGAGGTTTGGGTCTGAGAAAGATAACATTGATGAATAGGGCTCTCCTTGCTAAACAAATTTGGAGAGCTTTCTTGTTTAATGGAGAATGGAATAGTATTTTAAAGAGAAAATATATGGCAAATATTGGATCTCTCAAGACTTTACTGGAGTCTCTAATTTCCCCATGGATCAAGTCTTTGGACTCATATGATTAGAGAAAGAAACATTATTGATCTGGGGGTTGGATGGAGCATAAGAAATGGGAGACAAGCCAAGTTCTGGGAAGATAGATGGTTAATGGAGAAGCCCTTAATCTCATATGAATGCTTCAATGGATGGGTTGAAACCTGCAAGGCTAATTTTGGGACTCATGTTGTGGACTACTAGAGAAATGGGGGATGGGTGAATTTGTGCCAAATCATTTTGGACCTTGCACCAATCCAATCCTCTTTGATGGTTGTCAGAATGGCGATGAGTCAGCAGGATGATCTTTTAGTTTGGATGGCTAACCCTTCAGGCAGCTACTTTGTCTCCTTGACTATCTCTTTGTTGTCCCTTTCTCCTGCCCCTTCTCCCTTTTGGGCTAAAGCTTGGTTAAACATCTAACTTTTAAGGTTAACATTTTCCTTTGGATTCTTCTTTAGAACAAAGTGCTCATAGTGGATAATCTCTATAAGTGTGGCTTCCAGATTTCAAATTGATGTTACCTATGTAAGGGAGAAGCAGAAACTGTGAACCATCTGTTTCATCATTGTCAGTATGTGAATTCTATTTGGGGAATATTTCTCTCTATGGAACCTTTCATGGGTCTTTCCTAGCTCTATTGAAGATCATTTTATTCAGTGGAATGCTCCTCCTTTAAATCCTACTATCTGTAGATTATGGTCATTCACTTTCCCTTATATTTCCTAGGGAGTGTGGAAGGAGCAAAATAATAAAATATTTAGGAACAAGGAAGCTCTAGAGAATATTGTGTTTGAGAAAACATATAGACTCATTGTGGAAAACATCAACAATATCCCTTATCAAGAGAATAAGATGGAGGCTGTGGTTTGTTCTAACTATGACCTCAAGATGGAAAAAGATTGGAATATCAAAAATGATGTGTCAAGCACTCCAAGACTAGCGAAAAAGAACCGTGAAGTTGTTTATTGGAGTCACCCCCCTAGGGGTTGGATAAAATCTAATTTTGATGGTGTGGTGAAGGGAAATTCGAGGCCGACATGGAGTGGTGGAGTGATAAGAGATTATAATGGAAAGTTTATTTCGACGATGGCTACACCTTTGGGTGCTCAATCTAATCATTTAGCCAAAGCGATTAGTGCTTTCTAGATTATTGATCTAGTGAATAAAATGAAATTTAAAAACATGTGGATTGAGGATGATTCCAAAAAGATTATTGAATGTCTTCTAGGAAAGTCCCCCCATCATGGACTATCAAATGTTGGATAGAAGAAGCAAGTTCTATTTTATCTAACTTTGATAAAGTTAGAATATCCCATGTCTTTAGGGAAGCAAATAAGGTCGCTGACTATTTTGCTAATGAGAAGGTCAAACAAAATGGGAAGCTAATGTGGCCAGATTCTAATGACTTGGGAGTTGATGTTAGAGCCTTAATCGATTATAATATTACTCATGGTAGAGCTGCCACTTTTAATGATGATTATGGAGAATAAGACCAGGTACTGTGACATAATTAGATATGATGGTGGCATTTTTATTACTTCTACTACCTGTCAGGGTTGGCATGCTTTGTGGGTGCTTTGGTTCTATTTTTGGGTCTTGGGTTAGGCTAATTTTTCTGCTAGCAATAGAGGCAAGGTTACTGCAACAATGGGGGGAAGCAAAAAGAGGGTTGAGCCATTAAGGTGCGAGAAACACAAGAAAAATTTGACAGTTTGGAGGCACATTAAGAGGGGTGGGTTGTAGCCATTCATTGAAAAGCTCCATGGTCTTGACCCAAAAATTACTAAGTATTTTACAAAACATTGGAAGAAAGGTGAAATAATTCTCTCAGGAAGGAAGGTTAAGGTTTCTGAGAACCTTATAAGGGAAATCACCAGACTTCTAACTGATGGGGTGAAGTTCTATCAGGATAGAAAGTTCTCGAATGAAGCTGTTATTAGATTTCCCAAAACTGAAGAGGAAAAGAAGAAGCTGGTAAAAATTTCTAGTAGCTATTTTGATGTTATGATGGTCAAGAAGGTTTGGCAAGAGGTGGTCAGAATTCTTATGGAATACAATACGTTGGATGACAGATCTACCAAAGTCTATGGCTACCATTTTTCCCTCCTTAATCATTTTTGACTCAAGGTAAGGATCTCCTTTCCTCACTACCTATTCTACTCCTTGACTAATAGTATTGAAGAACATAGAAAAAGCCCTAGGAAGAATCTAGTCCTGCACACTGGTCTTATTCGACTTATTCATGAGCATTATGAAAATATGCCTATTGTGTCTAACCCCTTAATGGCTTTAGCCTCGAAGGGAAATGAAACTAAGATAAGTTTGTTAGAGGATGAGGATGATGAAGAATCTGAGTGGGAGGAGGAAGATTCACCCTCTCCAAAAAAGATACAGAAGAAAACCCCTCAGATAAAACCCTTGAATAAGAAAAATTCCTCTGTGAAAACACCCACTAGTATTGCTCATGTGGTGAAAATAAGAAAGAAGGATCCCCTCATGAAAAAGCTGGTTTCTTACTCTGAGGATTATCCGGAGGATAACTCAGAAGTCCCTAAAGCCTCTGAGGAATCCTATATCTCTTACCCTTCCACTGATAAAGAGAATAGACCTAGATTCCCCAAAGATCTCAAACCTGAAGACCACTACTTTAGGCCAGACTAGGAATACCCTAATGACATTCTGGCAATTGCTAGAAATGGGGCTGTTGACTACTTCAGGATTATGAAGTGGGTTTTTAATCAGATAAAGGACCTCAACTTGAAAAATAGGGTGGTCACAAGCAAGCTAGATGAAATGGAAGCCAAAGGGGTTACCCAAAATACTATTGGGGTTTTGTGGACTGAGGAAGAGAAGAGGTCAATGACTGATAGCCTTTAGAGAACTGTTGAGTTCACAGACATGATGAAGAAGGATAATGGAAATAAGGTTAAGCATTTAGAAGGGGAAATTGGTAAAATCAGGGATACTATGAAAACCATTATGGAGCATAGCCATAGAGTTGTGAAACATAATGCTACTATCTTGGGTGCTGTGGTGGAGAAGCTAGAAAATATTCATTAGGGGTTGTTTGTGGATTTGGAAGCTGACAAGGATAAAATTAAGAAAGAGGATTGCCCCTCGAAGAGGACTAGAGCCAACTTGAAGAGAAAAGTGAAGTCTTCGCCTCAGGAGATCCAGGACCTGAAGAAGGTGACCCACAAGATGTGTGGCCTTGAAGCTCAGGTTGTTGAAACTATAAAGTCCTTAGCTTAGTGTTGGTTGTGTTTTGTTCTAGATTTTTGCTAGCTTTTTTATGATCCTTGGTTGGTAGCTATTGTCCTTTTTTGCTTTTTCTTGTGTTGCAGCTTTCCCTTTTGTAGTGAACTCTGATGGCATATCTTTTTTAAGCTTGTAAACTCTTTGGTTTTGGGTCCCTATAAAACCTATTTTTTCCTTTATCAAAAATATCACTCTTCTTGAAATGCTCTTATTTGCTGATCAAGATTGTTTCCCAATGGAATTGAAACTTTTCTTAACATTTTCAACAATATCTTTTTCTAGGTCTCGCCTTTTCCTCTTTTTTTTGTTAAATCTACACTTAGCAATTGTAATGGCTCTTTTGGGTCACCACAAAGAAGCAATGTTGATAATAGTTGGTCTTGACCAAGTGTATCATGATTTTTAAAATAAGTCTTAGTTATTTCCTTTAAAGTTCTTGTCAATGCCCTGTTAGTAGTTTGAGTAGGTTGATTAGCAAAAAAAATCAATTTCTCTATATCTATTTTAAGTAAATGATCTATATTTTTGTAATAATTTTTTCTCTTCACCTCTTTAACTAGATTCAGAGTATGAATATCAGTAGAAGAAAATGATCTTGACCCCTATTTAACATCAATGTAGTTATGGGCCTCCTCTCTAACATAATTCTTTTGTTCCTGGGTCTCCTCCCTAAAATCAACTATGTGTTCTTCAACCTCCTCTACTCCAGTAAATAAATTAGATTAGACATCCACTCCAGTTTTTGTATGTTGAGCCCCTACACATATCGTATAAAAGAGAAGATTTTAGGATATATAAAACTTAGATTATTAAATTAGGATAAAGCATCAAGGTGATTATGAGTTCAAAGTGAGAAAGGGTTAGGGATGTAGTATTCATCAAGTTACCTTTTTCAACAATTTTAAATTATAATTAAACTACCAATCAAGCATGCATTTCAAAGTATTTAAAAGAAGAAAAAATGGACATATAAATGGAAATAATAGATCTACAATGATATTTTCCATATGTCTATGGTCATGTGCACAAGTTCCCTCTAACTTGTTATTTTATTATCCTATTTGTGTTTTTGATTAAGTAAGCATGGATTTTGAAAGGGCTCTTATCTCTTTTACAACAAAAAGATTTAGCAATAAACACATCAAGACAAAGAACAACAAAAATAAGAAAAAACAACAAGAAACTATTCTCATTCCTAATAGAAAAACAAGGAAGAACAAGCAATAACACTGATAGGATAGGCCAGAAAGCCACACATAGAGAAGAACAACAAAATACTAGTATGAAAGAGGAGCCATAAATAAGAAACAACCTAGAAGCAGTTAAAGAGGCACATCTCTAGCACTGGATCTAGGAACC
>VDFB02047144.1:3590454-3620181 GCA_007258455.2 Sequoia sempervirens | reverse complement strand
ATTATTGAAGTATTACAATGCGATCACACCATAATTACTATACATATCCAATACTACGTGGTCACTCACAATTTATAAAAGAATAATCTATAAATTCAATGTACATTCCAAGATGATATTCATGCATTCTAGACTACATGAATATCCTATATAATGTACAAGTAGAATCTTAGTCCTATACAATAAGGCAAATGTACAAGGTTATTGAGTTGATCAAGTCCAATAACAATGCACAAATTAACACAAAAGATGATACAAAGAATATCACAATGCATTTTAAATAGAAATAGAATAATAGTAAATTATTTCCACTTAGAGAGTATTTCATATAGAAATAATAGTTTTAATCTTCCTTTTGAGAAACTAGGTTAATTACATCTTAATTTACTTCTAGGATGAAGATTTGTTCAATTATGTTTTTGGATGAAATTTTGGCTATAAAAATAAGGATATGTCACATTGCCAACCATCTTGTAGACCTCATAGTAAAGTAGAACACAACTTTTTATTGGGGATCTCATCATAAATTAAATAAAGGTACATAAGGAGAGGAAATATTATGTCATTCCATAAATATATCCCAAGGTTTGGACACCTATTAATATATGATATTATTAGGTTGTGTATGAAAATAATTAGTATAGGTTTAGAATTTTAATTTTCTTAGAGGTTATCTCTCCCCTTGTAAAATTCAACATGTCTCCATGTCTCATCCTAAAAAGAATTATTCCATTCCATCCAATGCATTTAAACAATACAATATTTTCAAGGTTTAATCTATGTAGAAATAGCTTGCCCCTATGGGTTTATATCTTATAATTTATGTTATTCTCAAAAAAGTCAATTTTCCTAGTTTAAGATGTGAGTCCAAGGGCCTGTGGGTTATGGGCCCATAATGTAACTTACGTTAAAAAAATGTTGATTTTGAATAAACATAACAAGTATAGTAAAGTACAACTAGAATTTGTAGCACATGGCATCCATATGTACCCATGCACAAACACCTACTCTCTAACATATTAACATACATATAGTTGGAAAAGGGCTAATATAACATATATAACTTTGGCTCTTGCTTTGCAACTCTCTTGCTCTTGCTGATTTGAATCTTTCTGTTCCTGCTCCGATTTGTCTGCCTCATGGGTCGGTCGTGTGGGTGGCCCGAGAAGGCTCCCTTTTCCAAGAATGTTGTCTCTTTGTTTGGAGCCGTGTCTGCTTTGGCAATTGCCAATGTTGCTATTCTCCATGCGAATTCCCCTCCTCGTACCTCCATCCTTTCTCTTGGGTGAAGGACTGGGGGTATTTCTGGAAAGTTTCCTCTGTCCCCACCTCTTGGGTTGGACTCTTTCTTCTCTGAAGAAGAACCAACATCATTTGTGGAAAAACT
The DNA here is from genome assembly GCA_007258455.2 of Sequoia sempervirens. Lineage (NCBI taxonomy): Eukaryota > Viridiplantae > Streptophyta > Pinopsida > Cupressales > Cupressaceae > Sequoia > Sequoia sempervirens. The sequence continues at coordinate 3,618,794 of VDFB02047144.1, read as the reverse complement.
AGTGGGTGTTAGCTCACCAGCTTTGGGTAAATTTTTTGCAGAGTCTACTTCCTTCTCTATTACTGGCTGGGAATTCAACGTCCCTGAAGCTTTGATGTTGAAGGCAATGGATGACCTTAAGCTGGCATTAGTTGGAAAGTTTCTGGCCTGTCGACTGAATATTGAACAGGTACGTCTCTGGGCTGCTTCGGCATGGAATCTAAAAGGTACTATCTCTATTAATGCTATTCCAAAAGGCATCTTCCTATTCTCCTTTGTGGTTTATGAAGACATGTTAAAAGTATTAACATGTGGACCTTGGGCCTTTGATGCTAGATTTAAGAACTTTCTTTCCCTGTGTAAATAGAAACCGGGTTTTGACCCTTTTGCTAACCTAGGGGCTACGACTCCAACTTGGGTTTTCCTCCTTGGGTTACCCCTCGAGTTTTGGGAGATGGGTATCTTGAAAGGGATAGCTAATTCTTTAAGAAATCTCCTAGCAATTGACAAGATTACGCAAGAAAAGTATAGACTAGTCTATGCTCGTATTTGTGTTAATGTTGTTGTTAACACAATTCTTCCAACCTCTGCTCTTCTTAAGTCAAAATTTGGAAATTGGTCCCAATCCCTTAAACATGAAAATGCTCACCAATTCTGCCAACTTTACAAGAAATTTTGTCACCTTATTGATTCTTGTGGTAAAAGGTTTGCTGAGGAGCCCAACGTTGTCTTGCATCTATTTCTGAGCAAGTGCCTAAGTTCTCTAGGGTTATCTCAGCTGATTTCCCTCCTAAGGTAACTCTTGTCCTAGTGGAAGTTGTTCTCCCTGAGAAGGTTACTCCTTCTGGTGGCTTGGTTGCTATCCCCATTGAGACTCTTGCTATTTCTAGAGATATGGATAGTTTGAACTTCAAGGAAGTAGCCCTTGATGAAAGTATCCCAACCCTAGAGTTCTAGAAGGATTGGAACCCAAATGTGGAGGAGGAAGGGCCAATATTTACTCTGGTTAAAGAATAGGGAATTCCCCATAAGGAGGCCAAAATTCTAACCCCTATGGTTGATGTTCTTGTTGCTAATGAAGGGGTAGAGATGGAAGGAGAAATTATGTCTTCAACCCTTGCTTTGTCCTTAGAGAATATGTCTTTTCTATATTAGAAGGAGGTTGGAAACTTGAGTGAATCCTTGGCCATGTTGGGGTTTCCCTCTCATCCTAGTGATAGAGAAGATGAGGACGATTGGCTACAAGCTCCAAATAAGTCTAAAAAGAAAAAGAAGCCGAATGTGGGTGGGGGAAACAAGGTTGGTAGACCTTCCCAAAAGGAATCTAGGAACAAAGATATTGTGAGGGATGTGGTTGTAGGTAAACAAAGAACCTTGGACTTGATCACAGGATCAAAGTCCAAAAAGAAATTATTCTAGCTGTTCTCATTTTGGCCTCTTGGTGTTGTTGTACCTGATTTGTTTCCTTAATGAAGTTTGTCTCCTGGAATATTAGGGGCCTTAATATCCCATACAAACAATTTCTGGTTAAAACCTATATTATGGACAATAAAGTGGATGTTTTGCTTCTTCAAGAAACCAAAATGAAGAAAGAGACCTTTGACAAGGCGATTTTGAAAATTTGGCCTGGTGCAAATTACTATGTCAATGAGGCTGATGGAGCCTCAGAGGGTATAGCTATTCTTTGGAATCCTTCAAAATTCAAAGAATTTTTTGGCTTTGTTGGAATGAATAGTCTAATGGTTTCTCTGAAAGTTATTTCTTCTCAAGAGAAATGGAACTTAATTAATATCTATGCCCCCAATTCAAGTAGGGACAAAGTGTAGCTTTAGGATTCTCTGAATGATGTTATTAAAAGTAAACATGATGACTATTGGATGCTGGGAGGAGACTTCAACTCCCCCCTTCCACCCTCTGAAAAGTCGAGGGGGGTTGGATGACTATTCTGATAGTATGATGGAATTGGTTGGATTCTTAAATTTTGTTGGGCTTTTTGATATTCCTCTAGAGGGCTCCAAATTCACATGGTCTAATAGAAGGCTTGGTAACCAATTGATTCAAGTAAAGTTGGATAGGTCTCTCATTTCTTCTAATTGGAACATATCTCAATATCTCTCTCTACTCTTCCAAGATCTAGATTTGACCATAATGCTAGTGTGCTTAAAAGAAATGTTGATCATAATAAAGGCCCTTTCCCTTTTAGGTTGAAATAATGTGGAGCCTTCATCTTGATTTCATTGCCTTAATAAAAAGTTGGTAGGTTGAACCCATGGGAGGCACCCCCATGTTCAGCTTGGTGAAGAAGCTAAGAAGAATCAAGCAGAGAGTGAAAGGATGGAATAAAGTTACCTTTGATAATATCTTTGAAATTAAAAAATCCCTGGGAAACAACTTAAAGGAAGTGCAGGATAATATGGAAGGCAACCTTGTGGATGATGAGATTTGTATTAAGGAACGTGATATTAGATCTCAATGGTTTAAGGTCAATAAAAAGGAGGACATTTTCTAGAAACAAAAGTCTCAAGTCCAATGGCTTATTGAGGGAGGCCGTAACACTAAATTCTTTCACCAATCTACCATGAAACACAAAAGCAGGAACAAGATCAAATCACTCAAGAAAGAAGATGGATCCATGGTCTCAATTGAAAAAGAAATTGTTGAGGAAGATGTTAACTTCTTTTCCTCCTTTCAGAATGCCCAAGGTGATGCTAGCAGGTACATGATGTTTTCCTTGAAGTGATTCCTAAAGTAATATTTGAACAAGACTTAAAGATTATGTCTAATGTTGTTTCTATGGAGGAAGTTAAACATGTTGTTTTCTCCTTTGGGGCTTACAAAGCCTCAGGACCTGATGGGTTCTCTCTTGCCTTTTTTCAGACTTACTGAGATATTGTTAAAACTAACTTATTCAATGCTGCTAGAGATTTCTTTAGATCGGGAATGCTTCTAAACCAATTGAATTCCACCTTTATTTCCCTTATTCCCAAGAACGAAGAAGCCTCTTATGTCAAGGATTTTAGACCCATTAGCCTCTGCAACATTGTCTATAATTTTTTTCAAAGCTCCTTGTGTATAGACTTAAAGATATTTTATGCAAAATGATAGCCTCAAACCAAAAAGGTTTTGTCCAAGGAAGAAATATTTTAGATGCTGTTATTACTACCCATGAAATCCTTCACTCTATGGATCTCAACAAAAACCTTGGGATGGCCTTAAAAATTGATATCTCTAAGGCTTATGATAGAGTTTCTTGATCATTTCTCTTTGTTGTTTTTAGGAAATTTGGGTTTAAGGGAAAATTCCTTAAGATGCTCACTGTTTATGTTACCTCCCCTATGTGCTCAGTTTTTGTGAATGGTGACCCCTAGGGTTTCTTCTCTTGTGGTCATGGCCTTAGAAAAGGAGACTCCCTCTCCCCCTATTTTTTCATTATAGTTGCTGAGGTCCTTGGAAGGAATATCCAAAAGCTAATTGACTCTAAGGCCCTTAAAGGAGTTAAAGCTGCTTCATCACTCCTTGACTCTCACCAACAGTTTTTTGATGATACCATCTTGTTTGGTGAAGCCTTGGTAGGGGAAGCAAGCCAATGGAAATATGTTTTAAATGAATATGCTTCTGTCTTTGGTCAACATATTAACTATGATAAAAGCAAGATATACTTGGGTGATCCCATAATACTGGTTTACAATTTTTGGCCAAACTAGACACTGAACTGATTTTTTCTAACTAAATCTTCACTTTCGGGCACCTATAGCAGCTAAATCGTGAGGAATTCGAAGATGGTACAAACTAGTGATTTGTGATATTTTGTCTGTAGATTCTTTTTTTTTTTTTTTAAATTTTTTGGAATCAAATTGCACTTCTTTTTCCATCTCCTTCGAAAACTAGTTTTTATCAATAAACATCATTTTTAAGGAGTGATGCTCAACATATACAACATAATTTTTTCTATGAAGGAAAAATTTATTTTTTTTGAATTTAGATTTGTAGCTACGATATCTAACAAGTTCATTTGGTTTCATAGTGTTTTATTGAATATTTTTTCCTTAACCAAGTTTCGAAGCCAAACCAATTACAATTCAGACATAGGCGGACTGTATACAATATAACTTTTTCAGATTTATCGAAATTCAATTTTTTATTGGAATCAAGGACATCAATACCTAGGCCTGAACATATTTTTAAAATTTTTATTTTGATAATATGCTATTTTTCCACATGTGTAGAATAGAGAGCTTGATTTTTGGTGAAAAACCCTATGTTTAATCAAACTAAAAAAACAAATACATAATAAAACCAAACATATTAAAATTATATTCATGGATAGCTCATCTCGAGGACTACCATCCAGTTGGATCTTGTGAAGTATCCTCCATTTTCATCCTCAACTTGAGCTTTGAAGGGAAAAATTATGTAGAAATTTGGTGCCAGAGGGGGAGAAGGGGGAAAAAGGGGGTTCTAGCGAACTAGGGGGTTCTCTAGAACCTCCTTCTAGCAAACCCCCCTTTAATGCAATTAAAAAATAAAACCCATTAAAGGGGGGTTCGCTAGTCCCCTAGTTCTAGTGAACCCTTTGGGGGGTTCTAACAAACCCCCCTAGTTCTAGCAAACCCCCTAAAGTGTTTTCCATCTGAAAATGCATTTTTCCTTCCACAATGGAATTGTAAACCAGTTTTGTGGGTTTACCCATTTCTTCAATGTTGATCAATTAGTGAAGGAAAGAGTGGTGAGAATCTTGGGCTGTTAGGAAGCTATTTTACCTGTAGCCTACCTTGGGCTACCTCTGATAACAAGAAAGCTGGAAAACAACTATTGAAATCATCTGATTGAGAGAGTTCAAAAGAAGCTGGTAGGTTGGAAAGGTAAACTTCTAAGTTTAGCTGGGAAGATACAATTGCTAAAAGCCTCTCTATAGAATATCCTGGTCTACTATTTGTCCCTCTTCAAAATCCCGAATGAGTAAAAGCACAAAGTTGTGTCACACTTTTAGCCAACTTATCAACACAATTGAATTTAAGTATTTCTAACTAAATCAATTTTGGTCAAACATATGATCCAGTAAGATTCATTCTAGCTAAGTTAGATACTTTCACAACTTTTTCAACTAAAATTGTTGGCTAAAAATATATGGAGCACCACTTTGAGTCCAATTTACCAAAAAATTAAAATTATTTGAAAAACTTGAAGTTTCAATAACTCCTACTAATGTAAATAACATTTTTTTAAAAATATAAAAAAACCCTTTTGTAGATCCATAAGTGTAGTTTTCAAAAAAATATTTATTTTAATAGTTTAATTATTATTTATATTAAATTATTTTATTTTATTTTTTTGATACTATAGGGGTGTCCTTGCGACCTAGCTTAGTGACCCAACAATCCTTACCTTGGGTACCTGAGCAAGCTAGGGCGAGACTAGTCCCCTACGGGTGAGATCCCTCGCTCGCAAGAAGCCTGACCTCTTAAACCCGGGAGTAGAGTTGAACCCAAGACCAATGGGGAGCAAACCCACTGCCCAAGCCAACTCTATTGTACCCGTTCGAGCTACTTATTTTTTATTTTTTATTTTTACTAAAAGAAGGTTATCGGCACAAAATATTAGGTTGATTACCATGCCAAGGAAAAATACTAAAACTTATTAATATTTTTTTTATAAATATGATGCACTAGATAAAAAAAAATCTATTTCAAGAGGGTATAATTTTTTTCCATTTTAGATAAATATTTAATATGAAAGTTGGCGTCCAATGGAAATAGTTATTTTTTTTTTAAACAAAAGGGGTAAAAATTTTATTCAATCAGAACCAAAGTACAAAGCAAAGGCCAAAGGCCAACCAAAACAGAACACCACCAGACCAACCAACAACAACACTACCTATTCATGTCCTCCACTAGTAACCTCTCAAGGGTCTCAAGATAATGAGAAGAAAGCTCATCCTTTCCACTGATATCCCAACCATCCACATTCTCAGAGGCCCACTTCGCAAGACAGTCGGTAACTTTGTTCCACTCTCTAGGGATATGACAAAAGGAGACAGAATCCAAGGAGCTGCAAAGACTCAAAATCTGTCTGCCCACGAAAGCTAATTGCCAACTAACATCATCAAACCTTTGATTGTTCAGCAAGTCCACAACAATCTGAGAATCCGACTCACATATGATCCTCCTCCAGCCTAACGAGCATCCACGCTCAACAGCAATCTTAATAGCCAGGGCCTCCATCAGATTATTAGATTGCTGCCCTTTGTAACTAGAGAAGACAAAAACCACACCACCATCATTACCTCTACCAATACCCCCCACACCAGCATGACCAGGGTTCCCATGAGAAGAACCATCAATATTAATCTTTAGGACCCCCACTGGGGGAGGCATCCACTTCCCATCACGACAAACGCGTTGCCGAACTTGACGGGGCCTTCTGCCAGCCAAATAACCCTGGTTACTATCCCCCAAGCTCAAATTCCGCACAATATCCAAATCACCAGGATCAATATTTTCAGACATGTCACACTTAGCCGAAATAGTCTCCTGAAGCCTACTAATTATCTTCTTCCATAGTTGAAGATTTCCCAAATTGGAACCACAAAAAACTCTACGGTTCCTCTCCAACCAAAGGTTCCAAAGAATGAAAATAGGCCCAATAGACCAGGCCACCTGAAGGAAAGGAGTCTTTGTTGGTGGTCTGCCCAAACTTTCCCAGAAGTCAATCAAGGAGGTAGTATGAATACACCCATGATGCCAAGCCTCCCACCATCTGTGCCATAACTCCCTAGAGTAAGGGCAAAGAAAAAACAAGTGGGAGGAACACTCCTCACTATGAGAACAAAGAAGGCAAATAGAGGGCCCCTGAAAGCCACGCTTGCGAAGGTTTTCCCAAGTGAGGCACTTCCCCTGAGCAACCAACCATAAGAAAAAATTACATTTGGGCCAAGAGAAGTTGTCCCAAACCTTCTTCCACCAGTGCACCTCAGCAGGACCATAAAAGTTCCTGTCCAGCATAGCATAGCCTTGGGCAACAGTAAATTTACCTTTTGGACTAGGATTCCAAGCTAGAACATCCCTCCCATTAAGGGAGCTGCAAAGCCGAGCCTCCAAAACTCTAGAAAGAACAACACAATCCTCATCAGATCCACCCATGGGCCACTCCTGTGGGTCTTTCCAGCAAGCCACCACCACCTGCCCAATACGCTTGACAGTTTTAAAATGCTCCACCTTAATCCAACCGGCCTCAGAAAAAATATGGAAAAGAGGCTGAAGCTGAGGAAAACTAGAAAGAATGGGAGGGTGGCCATCCCAAGAGTCCTGCCAAAATAGAACATCAGAGCCTCTATTACAGATCCAGAAGAGGCCCTCCTTAATCAGCTGAGCACCCTTCTTAAGGGTATCCCAAATACAAGAACCTTTACCCAACAAAGGAAGACGCGGCACATCGAGGTAATCAGCACCAAGAAGATACTTATGGGCCAGAATCTTAGCCCAATCCTGATCAAGATTGTTACACCACCTCCAGTACAGCTTGGCAGCCAAGGCAGTGACAACAAGTGCCATAGACCTGAGACCAAGGCCCCCAGCATGCTTCGGCCTGCAAACAGACTCCCACTTGACCAGGCTCCATTTTGAGGAGAGAAGGTTGCCAGACCATAGAAACTGCCGAGACAAAGCATCAAATTCCCGCACAAAGGTGGACGGGGGAACCTGCACACAACACCTATAAATGGGGAGAGACTGCACCACTGTCTTAAGGAGAATCACTCTCCCAGCAGACGATAGCCATCTATGAGTCCAATGGCTAACTCTACTTCGAAATTTATCCAAAATACCCTGCCAATAGTCTCTCCGCTGTCCTCCCAAAGCCAAAGGGATCCCAAGGTACATCAGGGGAAGAGAGCCGATCTGAAATCTTAGGATCCTAGCAATCCTGTTCTGAATAAGCTGAGGAGTATTAAAGAAATAGATAGAGGATTTATCATCATTAATACGTTGACCAGAAGCCTTCAGATAGATGTCTAAGGCTCGCCTGAAGTTCACCGCCTCGCTAATTCTAGCCAAGCCCATTAGCCCAGTGTCATCCACAAACTGAAGATGAGAGTAGGAAGGGAGAAGGTTGTTCCAACTCCAACCATGGATAAGACCCTGTCTCACCTGAGATTTAATAAATCTACCAAGACCCTCAGCCATGATAATGAATAAGTAAGGGGATAAAGGATCCCCTTGCCGGAGTCCCCGAGAAGCGCTAAACAAATCTGTAGGTTCCCCATTAATGAGAACAGAGAATGAGGTAGAGGTCACACAACTAAGAACCCAGTTCACCCATTCCTCGGCAAAGCCAAAAGCCAAGAGAGTTTTCTGTAAGAATTCCCAGCTCACCCGATCATAAGCTTTAGACATGTCAAGTTTAATAAACATAGCCTTCTCCTTAGAGTTAGCCATAGAATGAACAGCTTCCATGGCTATCACAACACCATCCAAAATTTGTCTCCCTTCAACAAAACCACCCTGCTCAGCCGAGATCAAAGAACCAAGGAGTGGTTTGAGTCTCTCAGCAATCAATTTGGTGATGATCTTGTAAACAACGTTACATAACGCAATAGGCCTGAATTGAGCTAACTGGTTAGCTCCTTCCAGCTTAGGTATGAGGGCCAAGAAGGTAGAATTCATAGACTTGAGCATCTGTTTGCTCCTAAGAGATTCCTGAACCACCTCAAGGAGATCAAACTTTATAATTTCCCAGAACTCTTGAAAGAACTCAATTGGAAACCCATCAGGACCAGGCGCCTTACCTTTTTTCATATTAAATACCACTTTCTCCAACTCAGGTAACAAGATAGGACATAAGAGAGTCCCATTCATCTCAGAAGAGACCAGGCGGGGAATACAATCCATGATGGCTTGCTCCTCAGCCTGGGCAGCAATAATCTCCCTAGAAAAGAGGTTTGAAAAATAATTGACTGCCTCCCTGGAAATATCAGCATAGGACGAGAGTTGAGCCCCATCCTGCGCAACAAGAGAGGAGATAGAATTTCCCTGTCTTCGAGCCTTAACTGAATTATGAAAGAAAGCAGTGTTCCTGTCCCCCTCCTGAAGCCAATCAATACGAGATTTTTGCTTCCAGAAGATCTCTTCCCGAAGTTCCCACTCTTCTAAACCCTTCAGAGCCAAGGACTCAGCCATACTAAGGGCAGAGGTCAACCCCTGGTCCCGAATCTGACGAGTGATAGTATCCAACTTGGACTGGGCAGCCATCTTCTGAGCTTGAAGGTTCCCAAAACATTGTTTATTCCATCTCTTAAGTCTAAACTTCACATGCTGAAGCCGCTTGCTAAAAGTGAACATGGCTGTCCCATGAGCAGGCATCCCCTCATGCCACCAATCCAGCATAAGCTCCTGAAGAGATGGATCTCTTAACCACATCAATTGAAATTTGAAGGAGGGATTTTTGGTGACACCATAAGTGGTGACAGAAAGTTTTATGGGCCAATGATCAGAGCCCCTCCAATCAAGAATTTCAGAGCTGGTCGTCAACCTACTATTCAACCAATAACAGGAGACAAGAAATCTATCAAGCCTTTCAGAGATAGCCTCCACACCACATCTCCTATTATTCCAGGTAAAGACCCCATTGGAAGGCTTCACATCAATGAGATTCAAGAAACCAATCATATCCCTGAGAAGATTAGCAGAAGGGTCTAACTTGGCTAACCCACCACGTTTTTCATCTAAGCAAGTAACAACATTAAAATCACCAGCCATAATCCATGGGAGATATGGGTCCAAGGCTCGGATGAAACGAATGTGGGCCCAGAGATTTAACTTACCTGAAAGATCCGTAGGAGCATAAATATTGGATAAGAGAAACCTTTCTCCAGTAACAAAACTAGAAGCAATCAGAGAAATGGAAGACCGACTAGACATCCAGCATAAGGGGGAAACTTTCCTTGGGTTCCAGAAGCAAGCCACACCCCCTGCACTGTTCAAAGCACCTACCCCCTGCCAATTGCCTTGGGGCCAGATACGCGAAACACAATTAGCAAGCCCATCAACAGTAAGCTTAGTTCCTTGGATAAAGACTACATCCGGAGACTAAGATTCAATTAATCTACGAACAGCCTTTTGTCTAGGGATGCTGTTCAACCCCCTTACATTCCAAGATAGAACAATCATTTATGGGGGTGAGAGAAATGGGAATCAATGGGCTTCACAGACCCAGACTCAACCAAAGTATCACCCATAAGCTTAACCTTCTCTTGATCAGTCTTCCTTCCACTCTTTGACGGTTTATCAAGAGGCCCCTTTTTAAAGGATTTCTGCTGTAAGCCTAATGTAGGAGGAGCTTTGTTACCCCTCACAGGATCTGAGGCCCCCTTAGGAGCAGGGGGGTCAGGAACTACCGCAACAGAGTCTTTCGGAGTCTGTGATCCCTGCAAAACCCCGAAATCCTGAGCATGAGCCGAAGAGTCCATAGCCTTCTGATCCTTCTGATGAACCCCTGGAGATAGAATTTGATCCTCTTTCCTTGCATCATCATCCTGAGCATCTTGCAGACCCTTAGCCCCAAAAGAGAGCTCAACTGGAATACCCTCCTCCTGGGTCAAATCCTCAAGAACCTCAAACCTGTTAAAGTTGCCTTCATTCTGCCTATCCATCCAAGATCTCTTCCTGCCCTTTCCTTTGTTATGGGACTTGACCGGAATAAAACCCTCATTATCCACAGGTTCATTAGACATTGGAGCCTTTCCCTTGTCCCCCTTGGGAGGCCCAGAAGTAGCTAAGGGAGAGGGTTTAAACCTAGGACATTTGCGGTGCAAATGTCCATATTCATGGCAAATTCTGCATCTAAAGGGTAGGGTTTCATAATCCAACTGTTGGATCCAAGAAGAAGATCCCAGGCGAATTTCCATAGAGTCTGGTAATGGATTATTTAAATCAACTTCAACACAAATGCGGGCAAAAGAAATTACCTTACGATCTTGAGTTTGGGAAGCCGATCCCACAGGTTTTCCAAGAAGCAACGAGATTGAGTGAAGAATATCTTCCCTCCAGAATTCCAATGGAAGCCTCGGCAAATGAACCCACACGGGAACCCGCGAAGGGATCTCCTCAGCAGAGTTGAATCCCATGTGCCAAGGTTTGATGAAAAGCCCTACCTGGTTAAAGAAATAAGGACCTCCTTCGAATGCCCTATTCCTGTCGGACATGCTTGAAAAGACCACCAAAAAATAGTTATTAGCTGCCAGAATAATCTCCATATCACCTTCAGGGTTCCAAACCCTATGTGCCCAAGAATGCAAAACAGGTAGAGATAAACGAAGGCCCAAAACTTTGCAAATAAGAGCATGATTGCCCCAATATTCAACATCCTCTGAAACCTGCTCAGGTTGAATAACCATAACTGGACGATCCTCGGATCTCTCCAAACAACCGTTTACTTTTCTTAAACGAAACATGCCTTTTGAAGGGGAAACACCTTCCCCAGATTGGGGTTTACCAGTTTGGTCCTTATCATTGACATGCAACAGAGAAGATGGCTCACCCATCTCCATATCACCGAAGGAAAGATTAGAAGCAGCTATACCCTGATTCTCCATGCATCAATGAACCAAGACTCCGCAAAAAAAAAAGGAGAGAGAGACGGGGCAGAAGGCCCACAATCTCAGAGCGCCGCAAGCCCCCCACCAAGGACTCGCCAAACACAGATTTGAAGCCGAAACGCCCACCCACAGGCCAGAAAAATGGCCAAGACCCCTGCCTAACCACCGCATGCCCCTGCCACCAAAAGAACGACCCCCTGAAAGCAGCGAATAAGCTCGCCCGTGAGCACAAAACACCAGACACAGTTCGGGCTAGGGCACGTAGGCCCTAGCGCGAGCCAGAACTCCGCGCGACGCCATCCCACTATCAGTTTTCACAAAATATAAAGATTAAGAAATAATTAATCTTGAGGATGACATGTTTAGTTTTTGTGTGTTACTTCTAATTACGCCAACCTCGGAAATAGTTATTTTTTGATTCACACATATTTTTACTATTTATTTAAAAAATATATATTTATCAAAATTGGAAAAAAATGTATCCATGCACTAAAGTTTCAAGTTATAAATACACACATAAAATTTGAAAGAAAAAAAAATTATTATAAAAAGTTTGACGTCTCAAGCAACTTCATTTTTCAACATTTTATCAGCAACTAAAATATACTAAAAAATACATATTCCACTAGTTTACATCATTTCAGAATTCAAAACATATATGCCACCTTTTAGTGATTCAAGTTTAAAAGTTGGATAAGTGTTGGCCGTTTCCTTTATAAAATGTGACACAACAAGTTGTACTTTTACTCGGCCTTCATTGGGGAAAAGATAGAATATATTCAAAGAAGATTCATGTGGTCTAGAATTGAAGAGAAAAATAGACTGGTGTTGGTTAGTTGGGAGAAAGTGTGTACTCCTAAAAATGTTGGAGATCTGGGGATAAGGAGAATCAAACTGCTTAACAAAACCCCCACTACTAAGTTGGGATGAAATCCCTTAGAAGGGTCTAAGGATTGGGTGAAGATTTTCCAAGATAAATATCTGAAGAACAAAGATCCTGGCTGCTTCCTCTCTAGTACTGATATGCCTAATGGGTTAGTTCCCTGGAACCATCTTCTCAAAACAAAAAAATGTATTGAAATTGGAAGTGAGAAAGAGGATTGGTAATGGAAAAGACACTAATTTCTGGAAAGACCCTTGGATTGAGGATTCCCCTCTCTCTTCCTTAGAAGGCTTCAACCCCTTAAACAAAGTCTATTAAGAATATGTGGTAAAAAGGTGGCAGGAGTTATATCAATTGGGAGTTTGAAGAACCTAAATGGAAGGAATTTAATAGGCTACTAAGGAGTCCTAACTTGAGAGGTCATAGATAGATTAAGTGGGAGCCACTTCTGCAAAGGTTACAAAGCCTTATAGGGGAGGAAAATTGGTTCTCTAATGAAAGGAAAGATGAATGGTTGTGGAAGGGGAACTCTTTAGGTTGCTTTTCAGTTAAACAAGCTTATAATGAACTGGTGAAACCCCTAATTGACTTTAGATACCCTCACTAGGACAAAGTGTGGATCAAAAACCTTACTCTGAAAGTTAACTATTTTTGGTGGGCTGCTTCACATGGAAAAATTCTAACAATTAATTTAATCTGATTAGGAGAGGATTTCAGCTTTTCAATAGATGCATTCTCTGCAAGCAGGATGAAGAGTCAGTAATGCATCTATTCTTCCATTGTTAGTTCTCTAGAGAAGTGTGGTCTTTCTTTCTTCCTTTGTTGTTCACTAATTGGGTGTTCCCCCCAACTATGAAGACATTTGTTGAAAGCTGGTTTGACTATCCATTCTCCCATAAGGTCATTGTGGATCTCTGGAATCAAATTCCCCCCTTCTTAACTTGGGGAATTTGGAAGGAAAGGAATAATAGGATTTTTAGGGAGGTAGAGAGAAGCGGTTATGAGGTTTACATGATCATAAAAGCCTAGATACAGGAAAATTTGGAAGTGGGAGGAAACAACTTCTCAAAAGTTTGGCTGACGTATAAAGAATTGAGAATTAAGTAGGTTTAGGGTCTAAAGAAGGACCTTACTAATCTAAATTGGGCCACGATTTTGGCTAGGAAGGCTACTGTTTGGGTCCCTCCTGAAAGAGAATGGATTAAATTTAATTTTGATGGGTGTTCAAAAGGTAATCTAGGCATGACAGGGGTAGGAGGACTGCCGAGAAACCAACTGGGAGACTGTATTGTGAGCTATGGTATAAACCTAGGAGTTTGCACTAACAATAAAGCTGAGGCTATGGCTGTTTGGGGTGGTATAAAGAAACTAAGAGAATACGGTTTTAAGAAGGTAATTTTGGAAGGTGATTCCAAATTAATTGTGGACATATTGAATGGAGGTGCTGTGACCCCATGGGAACTAAAAGACACCATTAACAAATGCAAGTCCCTAATGAGTTTCTTCACTCATTTTCGTGTGCAACACATGTTTAGAGAAGGAAATATCTTAGTTGACTATGCAACCAATGAAGCGCTAAAGTGTAACGGGTGGACCCATTGGGATAATAATCATTTTCCTTTTTCATTGAAAGACAAAGTGCTCAAAGAAAAATATGAATTATGTGTACAACTTACAAAGTTGAGAAAAGGGATCAGCATAAGAGGTTTATGCGATCTTGTGTAATAAAGGGCTCTCAAAATAATGATGAAAAAGTGGTATTATATTGAGTATGAAGATCTCCTCAGGTGAAATTGGTAATTATTATTTCATTCTCGAGATTTTAATGGATCACATGGCTTTTATCAACACTAAGGATAGTGTCAAATCCAAGCGTAGTGATGTGCATTATGTCAAATATATCTACCAAAGTGAAGATCAACTTGCTACGAACAATCAAGAGTCATTAATTATTTGTAATAATAATTATAAAGTATTAGCCCAAGGAAATGTGATAGTGGCCATCTCATTAAGAAAGTCTTGAACTTCATTTTTTAATGTGATTATTTCCAAAACACAAGCAATAGTGTGTTTTGCAAGTTTGGAAGACTACCAAGGTGGAGTGGGGTTATGAGGAAAAGCTCGCAAAATCCTAAAAGCTTACAATGCTAAAAAATGGGTGGGCCTCATAAGCAAACTGAACCTCTGAATTGCCAAGCTCTAAGAAAAAATGTGGATATTTGGAGGCTTTTTAGCAGAGCGAGAATGGTTCCTTTTTTCGAAGCCATGAAAGGTTACAACAAAAGCTTAATGATGAAATTCACAAAATCATGGAGGAAGGGGAATGTGGCTATTGGAGTGGTTAAATTTGAGGTGACGACTCAATTGATAGTAGAGGCTACTGGCCTACAAAACCAGGGAATCAAGGTGGCGAAGAAGAGTGGAGTTGATTACTAGTTTTTTGTTGACAAGTTCCTCCATGATGGCGAAAATCTTACCAAATTTCAAAATGGGTATGCGTAAATTGAACTCCTATCTCCCTATGCTCTAGTTAGTATGTTTGTGATGCAGTATTTTACCCTTGAAGGTAGATATATTACTATTCATGCATATCACTTTCCCCTATCGAATCATATCCATCACAATGAGCATATAAATTTTCCTTTTTATTTGCTCTCCTCTTTGCAACTTGACATTGAAAAGGGTGTGAATCCTCCCCTGCATCAAGGTTTAATGCTTGCTCTTTATAAGCATGTGTTAGCTTTGAACCCATATGGTAACTCTTTGGTAGCTAGATGGGAAATCGAGAATCAAAATGCCAGGGAAAATGTTGTATCGTTAGCGGAGGCTAACCCCATTTAGTCCAACCTAACCCTATTCCCCCTCCCATTATTCTTGAAAGAAATGTGAATACCCCTGCTAAAATATCTTCCTCTGTTGCTAAAAGCTCCAACCCTTCTACCCTTGTGGGTAAGAAGATCCTTTCTAAAAGCTCCCTTAAGCTCGAGTTGGTTAAAGCAACTCCTGAAAAACACAAACATTCCCTGCTTCTTTTTGAATTGTCTAAGTCAAAGAAACTGAAAAAAGAGTTGAAAATCCAAAATGAGGTCATCACTATAAGTGAAGAAAAAGAGGGCATTCAAACTAAGGATTTGGAGGATAGGAAGTTGAGTTAGGGCAACAGAGGCTGAAGATCTACTCGCCTCACAAAGGCTGCTTCCCAAGACTTGAAGGGGAAACAAAAAGCCATATCTCAAGAGGTAGAAGATTTGGAGGTGGAAGAGTTTGAGGCTCAGGTCGATGAAGATAGTGATGAAACAGACTTTGAAGAGACATCCTATGATATGGGGGAGGAGGATACAAAGGAGGAGAAAGAAGAAAATGAGGAGGAAGAGGTTGAAATTGAAGAAGAGCTAAGGAATGAAACCTTGCAAGCTCCTGAAATTGAGAACATTGCCAATGATTCTAGTACTAACTGTTTGAAAAGTAGGTTGACTTACATTCAGGTCCAAATGGATGACATGGAAAAATCCATTATCATGTTGATGAAGGTGACGAATGGCCTCATGCGCAAGGCAATGGTTGGTGCTATCTCAAGCCAAACCAAGATTACCAGAAAGCTAAAGAAGATGGGAAAGACTAATGACATGAAGGACTAGGATGAGGACAAGGGACATGATTGGAGAGAGTATGTCTTCCATATAGGAGAATACTGGGACCTGATTGCTAAAGCCAAATAATGGCTTTTATTTTCTTCTGGTTATGGTTGCCTTGCTTTTCTTGGTGTTCTGTTTTAACATTCCAGACTGCTATTTTAATATAGCTCTGTTATGGTTGAGAACTTGTTGGACTCTGGTGGACCTTATTAATGGTGTTTATAGTATTAACTGCATTAGTAGTAGTATTCTATTTTTGATTAAGTATTGTGGTTCTATGGTTACTGTTTTGTTAATTAGCCCGTGTGCCACCTTGAACTTGCTATTTTTTGCTATTGGCTAGTGCTGTTCTTCCTAGCTTGTTTCCTTTTTTTGAGTTTTGGCTGGTGCTGTTCTCCCTAGCTTGTTTGCTATTGGTTTTTTTCTATAATAGAATGTGAATACTAAGTGTTTTTTTTTTTGTTTTGTTTTTTACTTTAGGAAAATTCACTATGAGCGGAAAATTCTGTATTTATATTTTTTGGCTCTAGTAAAATTAACTGCATTTATATTTTTTAATATATATTTCGAAAACTTTAAAAAATATTAATGCGGTTAATTTTCCATGTAGTGAATTATTGGTGGTGAATTTTATTCGGTGGTGAATTTGTTATGGCAGTGAATTTTCCCATGGTGAATTGGTGGCGGTGAATTTTCCGTTGGTGAATTGCTGGCGGTGAATTTGCGTATGCCCTTTTTTTTTAACACTTATATATAACAAAGGGCAGTGGGCCTAGCTTGATTGGCCAAAGCATCTTGTTACAGGCAAGAGGTCAGGAGGTCTAGTCTCCCCACTATCTCTGTGGTATTGGAGGGCGTTTCATGTTAGCGCTACCCATCATGTGAAAAAAAGTTTACCATGCAATTTATAGGGGGACGGTTACCCGATCGATTCTTGCAGTCTAAAAAATAAAAAATTACTTATGTATAACAAAGAGATTGGGATGGTTCTAGAATTTTGAATGAAGGTATGTTTAAAGGATATTTATTTTAAATATTGATAATTAATAAAATTAAAAGATATTATGATTTTATATGTCAATATTTTATTTAAATGTATATAAATTAATTTTTATATAAATTCTATTAATAAAACTATATATAGTATTTTAAATTGAGTCTAGGTGTAAATATATATAGTATTTATTAGTGTTATTAATTCAATTCAAATGTTATAAATTATCTCTATAAATTAGATGCAAATACATAAAAATGCTAATTAATTCTAGTGTTATCTAGTTTAAGATTTAAGCACATGAAAACATCACCAATAATACATAAATTAGTATTCAACAATATAGATATTATTAAAAGAGACTAAATAACATCATTAAAGAATTCAATTAAATCAACTCCATCTCATTTATAATTAAAAATATCTTAGAATTGAGTTTAGTACTTATTTGAATCATAGGTCTCAGAAAGGTCATTCTCACCCCAAGAAGATATCAGTGGTATTGGCTCTTGCTATGGAGAAATCTAGGAGGAAACAATTCCTTTTGGAACACAATACTCTATTGCGCTCTACACAAGTGCTGGTTCAACAGAACAATGTTCAACACAAGTGCACACCATGCTCTAGAGAATAATTAATACTCATGTATACAACATGCTCCAAAGTAACTACTCAACATGCATACAACATGCTCTAGAGTAATTGCTCAACAAGTATACAACATACCTCATAATAACTACTCGACATGCATAACATCCCTATCTAGGACAATCACGGGTGCATTTTGTACCCCGAGTCGGACACACTTTGTGTGCCCCCTTCTCCAATGCCTGGATAGCTCACCAAACCACGTTTTATTCTTCATTGAAAGTTCTCCATCCTTGAATGTTTTTCCATTCTTGAATTCCTTTCCAAGTCTCACATAAATGCTTTATATGAACCTTAAGTGGTGGTTTCCAAACCATCACACCCTTTCACAAAGGTTGCCTTTATTAATTATTTAATTAAATTTAATTATTCTTCCCCCTTGTTTTAAAAGGTATTTATACATATTACTTATTAATATCTCTTTAACCAAAGGCTTGAATAATATCCTTTATTTTTATATCTCCCTTTTAAATTTTTAAAGGGTTATTTCATAAATTTGTCTTCTCTTGAGGAAAAAGTCACATAACACAATACCTAAATTTTAGAATGGCTCTATGATGCTTTGATGATAGGGCTATGTGTGGGAGTCACCTTGATGTGAGAAGAAGCATGCTCTCATGACTTTGATACCATGTTGGAGAATACTCTTAAGATCAAAGAGCTCAAATTGATAACCTTCCACAAGTGAAACGATAAACATAATAGGATATCTATCATACAATATGAAGAGTGTGTAAATATAATGATGAACCTTGCATATATTTGGTAAGGTAGACGAGATAGGAAGGTAGAATTAAACAACTGAATAGCCCTCCAAATGTGCAACACTTGTGAGCTCACTTGATAAGTGTGTGAGCAAGTGGCAAGTATGCATGCAACATGTGTCTCAAGGGATGAGGACACGTGTCTCAATGATATAAAGTGAAAAAAGTGAAATAGCCTAAGTAAACTTAATCTAGGTGTGAATAGGTCAATCCTAAAAAGGTGATATCCTATATAGATGGATAAAGACACTATTTACACTAATAAAGTGCACATTGTATATGACTGTTGATTGTTGTTGTCATTTTACATTTTATTTGATGTATAAACATATTTAGGATACCTCTAGGAATACTCTCTTAGGTTTAGTTGAGCCCAAAGCTAAAGAAGGTATTAGCTACCTTAGCAATTGGTCCAAATTTTCTTTGTATACCCTGAGTTTGACACCCCTAGTGCTTAGGAAGAGGCCTCCATTTAGGGATTTTTGGAATTATAATTTTGAGAACACACACATTCCCCACATTTTTCCTTGCCTTTGTTAGAGTTTTAGACTTTTTATTTACATTCTTTTCCTTTGAACCTTGATTCCCTAATCCTTCACACTAAATTACCTTTCAAAGCCAAAGTCTTGGTCATCCCTTTACTTCCAGGTGTCCTTTCCTTAGTATCCCCAATTCTTGACTTTTGATATTTCCTTCCATACACTTTTTTGGAGTCGGTGATGTAGGAATACTTCTAATGTGGTATGAGGTATGGGTGTGTGCAGGAACTTGAGTCCACTTTTTGGCCAAAAAGGTGGAAGTGTTTTCCCTATTTTTCAGAATTTGTCACATTTGATCTTAAAATTTGAAGGACTTAGAGATGGAATCTTTAAAAAAGTCACTAATCATAAAATGTAGTATTCGGATTCTAGTTTCCAAGTATGTAATTTATTTTAGTACTCAGATGATACAAATTTATTTTCAATAGGCGTTTCTAAAACCATTGTTTAAAAGTCACTTTTTTTTTACCATACCATGCACGTGTACATCATCCATATTTTGACCTAAATAATCGTATTTTTATAAATCTTTTGGGAAAAGATTTGTAACTCATTGAAGCATGCTTTTGATATTTTTTTGTAATTTTTTATTGAATATATTTTTTTGTTAATTTTTCATTGGCCATATTTGTTTTGAAAAATGGTCATGTACGTCATGCATAAGATCACCTAAACTTATCATTTTTTGTTTTTTTTTCAAATTGAAAAGAATTGTCCAAAGTATGCTTTCGTACAATTTTTTTTCAAAAAATTATTTTAATAAAAGTTATTAAAATACTAAAAAACCTTGATATTTCAAGTTTATGGACCAATTTCATCATAAATTAATTGAAAAATAGAAAAAATAATCCAATTGTAAAAAAAATTACATATGGAATCTACACCATCTCATCTATAATGGGTTTTAATTTTTTCAAAAATTCTGCAAAAAAGGTCTTTAGACATATGTGCAAAAAAGCTTGGGTTTGGTCCCCAAGCCTTTTCCTGAACTGAAAAAAAAGCAAAAACCTAACCAAAATTAAATTTTTTAAAAACGGGATCCCGTTTTGCAAAACATGATCTCATTTCTTAAAAGTCCAAAAAAATATTTTTTATGAAACATGCCGTTAAAAAATGAGATCCCGTTTTTAAAAAAATAGGATCTCATTTATTAGAAACGGGATCTCGATTTTTAAGAAATGGAATCTCATTTTTTAATGGTCCCTTTTAAAACAAGCCGTTTTAAAATGGGATCCCATTTTTTAGAAAACGAGATCCCATTTTCAGCTAGAGACCCTGAACCTAACCCGGATCTTGTTTATTAAAGAATGGGATCTCATTTTCTTGAAGCTGATTTCGGGTTTTTTTCTAAGGAAAAAACTTCCATGTTTCATGGACTCATCTTCTTGCATTTACTCATATGAAGTATCCTTGAACTCCAATCCTTGATACTTTTCACTACAGTCTCATCGAGGTTTAGATGTACCTGTATTTGGGTACCACATAGGAGTTACTTTTGATTCCTAATTCTTAGTGTATCACACTATATTATTTTATTATTGTAGGAGCTAAAAATTAGCTCACACCCCAGAATCACCTGCAAAACAAAATGATAACCTTCCACAAGAGAGTATGGAAAGATAATATCTTGCTTGAGATGATTTTATTACAAATGCATATGAGCCTTGCTTAAATAGACTGTTGGAAAATATGCCTCAATCTCACAAGCTGAAACCTCTAAGAAAGCTTAGTTGTTGTGACATTTCTGTTGTCTGGCCGACTGGCAGTTTACCTTGTGTTTTGCTCACGTCACCAAGACAACGCTTTGTCTTGCTGAAGAAGCCTATCGTTGTGTCTTGTGGCCTTTGTTGTAATCTCCTACCGAGTGGAATGTCTCAGCAATATAAGGGTTTGTTATCGGGCTTCGAGGAGACTCATGGCGACTTAGAGTCTTCGGGATAACAAATGGATTCGGCAGGAAGTCATGGTGACTGGGAGAAGTCTCACTGATAAGCAGGTTCGGGGTGACTTGAACTCTCGGGAAGATCTCTTGGCGACTGAGGAATGTCTCACCGATGGTATACACTCGGGCTAACTCAAGGGTCTCGGTGAGAAGTCTTACCGAAAGTAACATGTCTCAGTGAGATTGTTGGAGCTTTTGGGGAAACTCTTGCGTGATCGGTATGTGGTCTTATCGATATGAATGTCTTGCCAATTGTATGGTCTTTGGGTTCGCTATGACTCTTGGTGAAAGACAAATCGGTGTAACGTATTGTTTCGATATGATGTCTTATCGAATATCAGAAGTCTCACCGACAACATGTGGGGTCATCAGTTCGGTGTGACTTTTGGTGAACAGTTGTTTCAGGATAACATGGAAGCCTCGGTAAGAAGTCTTGTTGAAGGTTGATTCTCTCGCCGACAGTGGAACACATCGATATGACTTTAAGGCTTCGGTATGAAGTCTTGGTGAAAGCAGTAAGTCTGGCCGACAAGTTTGAATCAGGGTGACTTGGAACCTGTGGGGTGATATCTTGGCGAAGAGCAATTGTCTTGCCGATGGGAATTCTGTTATCGCTATGAATCTTGGCGACTGGTCAGTGTTCGGTATAACATGAAGCTCGGTGTGAGGTCTCGGCGAAAGACGATAGTCTTACCGATGAGAACATTCACGTCTATGTGACTTGAAGACCCTGGTGAAACTTCTTAGCAATAGTTGAATGTCTTGGCGATAGCGTTGGTGGATGATTTCAACTGGAGGTCGGTGAGAGGTCTCGCTAATCATGCCGATAAGGTGACTCTTGCCGATAAATGGATGCTGATAAGAATACAATGGGTTTCAGCATGACTTGAAGACTCGATATGATCTCTTAGTGAATGACTAAAGTCTTGGCGACTAAGGAACACTTCAGAATGACTTATGAGCTCGGTGTGATGTCTCATCGAATGGCAAGTGTCTCGCCGATGAAAATGTTGAAATTGATATGACTTATGGATATCGGTAGAACCTCTTGCCGATGGAGACGACTCTTGGCGACAACATGTAATCGAGTCTTGTGGCATCGGGGAGACACTTCTAGTGTCTCACTGACATGCGACACAAGTTGATCAATGTTGACCGAGTGAAGGCTGTCTGACGTGGTGTGATGTGGACCAATCTGAGAAAGCAAAAGTGAACCGTCTGTTGAACTGTTTATGTGTGGAAGTTGGAAAACTAAAGCACAAGGAAGTGGAAACATCAGAGGATGCTGGGCTGGATGACTTGTGAGTTTTGATCTGACAGTTGGAAAATAATGATTCTATAGAGCCTGCAGAGAATGAATGTATAAAGGTATGCATTGGACATTCTGAGGCGGATGTTGAAGAGTTGAGAGCCAGAGAGAGATCGATAGAAAAAGGCCGAGTGGCTGGCTGACAGGTCAAAGCCATGAGGCCGAGGCAGAGAGTGAGAGAGGCAGAGTTATGCTACCGGAATCTCTCCTGATCATGAATGCCATGTTTGATCTCTCAGGGATAGTATGCTACCAATTGTATCCAGAATGAACAAAGATGAATCTCTGAAGAGGCTATGAGCTTGAATTTGTATTGTAACCATTTCTTTTGCTGAATAATACAATGGCTCAATCTTTGGAGTGTGAGGTTTTTTATCTTAAAGGATTTTCCCTACGTAAATCTTTATGTTTTGGTTTTCTGTTTCATCTTTCATGTCTGCTGGTTCATGTAGTAGAATCTGTTAATGCTTGTTGTTTAATTTACATGTGTTTCTCTCTGATGGATCAATGTAGGAAATGAACTGTGTCTGTTCCGCATTTGGACATAGTTGTTCGTGTATTTGAGGTAACCTAATCGAAATGAAAGTTACCGAAGGCACTACTGCATGGAGTTTTTATAAGATGCGCTCCTAAATTTCCTTACAAGTGGTATCAGAGCCTTCTTTTGGTTGCTGGTTTTGGGTATTTCTCTTGTGAAGATTTCTCAGTTTGATTGGCTGGAGGAAATCTGGAGGAATGGAATGATTTATTGATCCTTTGATGAGTGGAAGCCTTGTGGTATTCTGAGACAGCATGCAGTTTGAAGGATGGTCAAGATGGAAAAGGGAGTTGATCATGGTTTGATTTGTGTCTCCTGGCTGGTAGAGGCTCCTGGGTGATATGGAGAAGCCTAGATTGTTTCTCAGTCATGGAAGAGAGTGCTTATACTAGGTGGTGGTTCCTGGTATTGGAAAGCACTATTTCCTATTAACCTCGAATGCTAGAAGGCTACGAAGTTAATCATTAGATGATGTTAAAATCTGTAAAATAGATTATAACCCAGAATCAATTGAAAGAGTTAGAAACATATACTGTAAATGCAAAAATAATTGAAACAACATAACAACGATACCAAGAGATTGATGTGAAATGCTTGAATGGCAAAATAGCATCAGATAACTATCTCCAATATCGAATATGAAAATACAAGCTAGGTAGCATGCTTATATAGATTAGAGAGAGGGAAGAGGTGGCAACACCGACCAATGAGGAGCAACCATCTATCGAATTAAAGATAACAAAGTATCTTCCCAAGATAGATAATGGATGCTAACATGTAGGAAGGTGACACCTCATAATCCTCACCTAATTAAACATGCTTTATTAACCTAAGCAAGCTTAAATAAATGTGTAGGAAAAACCTTATAATAAGGAATAAAAAACCTACACTAACACCCCCCCTTAAGCATAGCTTAGGTGGGTACAGAGATGGGTCCCGACAAATCAAGCCTGATGAGGTACCCATGTACAATGAAATCCCCCCCCCCCCAAGAGAGAAGAAGGCCCCCCCCACAAAAGAGAGTATGCCCCCCCCAGAATAGAGAGAGAAATAAAGGAGCTAAGAAGCCCCCTAAAAGGAGGATGCCTGCCGCACCCCAAGCAAAGCTCGCAAATGAATGAACTTGCTCTTAGTGAAGGGTTTGGTGAAGATGTCCGCTGTCTGATCTGATGTTGAACAATACTGAAGATCAAGAACCTGCTCATGAATCAACTCTTGAATGTAGTGCATGTGAATCTCAATGTGTTTGGTCCGCTGATGATGGACCAGATTGCGAGAAATCTGAATAGCACTCTGGTTGTCACAAAAGATGATTGTAGGCTTTCGAAAGGAAATGCCAAACTCAGTGAGAATGTGTTGAAGCCAAATGGCCTCAGTAGCAGCATTAACTGCTCCTCGATACTCAGCCTCTGTAGATGAAAGAGCAATAGCAGACTGCTTCTTGCTCGACCAAGAAATCGGACCAGAACCAAGAGAGAAGCAATACCCTGAAGTAGACTTGTGACCCTGAGAATCACCTGCCCAATCTGAATCTGTGTATCCCACCAAGTCAATATCCACGCCTGCTGCAAAATGAATCCCATAACTGTGAGTGCCTTGTACATAGTGAAGAATCCGCTTAGCTGCTTTCCAATGCAACTCATGTGGCTCTTGCATGAACCTGGAGACTAGGCCCACTGCATAAGAAATATCAGGCCGTGTGTGAGTCAAGTATATGAGACTCCCAACCAATTGGCGATACAAGGTAGCATCTACCAAAGGTGAAGAACAACAAGCCTCAAGTTTAACCCCTGATAGAAATGGAGTTGGTGCAGGCTTACAATCAGCCATGCGAAATCGAGAGAGCATATCAAGAGCATACTTGGGCTGAGAAAGAAAGATACCAGCCGAAGACTGTGTAATCTCAATGCCCAAGAAATAGTGAAGAAGACCCAAGTCAGACATCAGAAAATGATCATGAAGGGCAGTTTTCACTGCCTTGATGGTGGATGAGGAACTCCCTATAATCAGCAAGTCATCAACATAGAGAACAAGGAAAGTGAGAGTATCATCCTGCTGCAAAATGTAGACATTCGGATCAGAATGGCACCGATTGAACCTAACTGATAGAAGAAAGGAGTCCATCTTGGCATACCAGGCTCGTGGGGCCTGTTTAAGACCATAGAGAGACTTCCGAAGTCGGCAAACAAGTGAAGGATCCTGGATGAACCCTTGTGGCTGCTCCATATATATCTCCTCCTGAAGGTCACCGTGAAGAAAGGCACTCTTCACATCCATCTGATGAACATCCCAGCGATGGGCTGCAGCAATGGCAAGGACAAGTCGGATTGAAGTCATCTTGGCAACCGGCGCAAAAGTCTCAGAGTAGTCAATCCCAGGAACTTGGGAGAATCCTTTTGCGACCAAGCGAGCCTTATGTTTTTCAACTGACCCATCTACAGCAAATTTTGTTCGATAGACCCACTTGCATCGAACAAGTTTTCTTCCCTTAGGAAGTGGGACTAAATCCCAAGTATGGTTCCTTTCCAAGGAACTGAACTCTTCCTACATAGCAGCATCCCACTTGAGGACACTAGAAGCTTCCCTAAAGAATTGTGGATCAGAAGCTGAAGCAAAGAAGAGATGAGGAGCCTGCTCGAACTGTGACCTTGTTCGTCTCGCATCTGAAGGATCACCAACCCAATCACCTGCTGACTCCAAAGTCTGACGAGCCCAAAGAGGCCCAGTGGTAGGAGAATTTGGAGGAGAATCATCATCCTCTGAATGATGACTAAGAGAGGAGGAAGATGAACCCTCATCATCACCATCTAAAGTGGAGGAAGAAGACTCCTCAGGAGGATTAAGATCCTCAGAAGAACTATCATCATGAAGTCGCAGTGTCTCCATGGGAATGAAGGATGGAGAAGTGGTAGAAGAAGTATCTTCCTCAAACTGAACACTCCTCTCAATGAAGAGCTCATGTGTGGTAGGGTGGAGTAACCTGTAGCCTTTGACACTATCTGGATAGCCAACAAATATGCAAGGCCTACTCTGCGGATCCATTGCCTTGCGTTTCTCTGCTGGAATGTGGGCCCATGCAGGAGACCCAAACACTCGGAAGTGCTTGACTGTGGGTTTCCGACCGGTCCAAGCTTGAAAAGGAGTTACCCCCTTCACAGCTCGGTGAGGAACCCGGTTCTGGATATAACATGCACAGTTGATGGCCTCTGCCCAATACTGAGGTGCCAATGATTTGGAGTGGATCATGCAATTGGCCATTTCCTTCAATGACCGATTCTTTCGTTCTGCAACTCCATTTTGTTGTGGACTGTAGGGAACTGTGTGCTGAAGATTAATACCCTCTGAGGCACAAAACTGCTCAAACCTTTGGTTGACATATTCCCTGCCATTATCGGTGCGCAAAACCTTGACAACCTTCCCAGATTGTTTCTCTGCAAAAGCTTTAAATTCCTGAAAGGACTCAAAGACTTCAGACTTTTGTTTTAGAAAATATACAAAGGTGTATCGGGAAAGATCATCAATGAAGGTCAATACATATCTAGCTCTACTGAATGAAGGATGCTGAAATGGACCAGCCAAATCACTGTGTACTAACTCCAAGAGCTGTGTGGCTCTCCATGCTTTGCCTTTGTCAAATTTTTCTTCAGGATGCTTGCCAAGAATGCAACCTTGACAAACTCCATCAGAGAATCGAATAGAAGGCAACCCTGTAACCATGTCATGCTGACTGAGCTGTTGCAAGTAGCGGTAATTCAAGTGCCCAAACCGCTGATGCCACAAACGACTCACCTCATCTGAGTGAGTAAGCAATTCCAGTGAAGGAGAATCAGGAACAAAATGAGAAAAGTGATAGAGCCGAGAATGGTTATCAACTTTTCCTATAGCAACTGTAGACCCATTGTGCAGATCACTAATAACCACAGAATCAGGTGTAAATTCAACTCTCTTGCCAGAACCTGTATGGGTGATCTGGTAGACAGATAGGAGATTAGTTGAAAAAGAAGGCACACAAAGAACATCATGGAATGTCCCATCACCAACGTCAACAGACCCTCTCCCAAGAACTTCTTCTGGTGTATCATTACCCATAAGAATATCAGGCACAGAACATGACTCCAAGGATGAGAAGCTTTCCTTTCTATTGGCCATGTGGTGAGAAGCACCTGAGTCAATTACCCAAGAATCTGGTTGAGAAGCTCTTGCAACTAAGGCCTTGCCCTTTCCTTTCCCCTTACTCTTTTCTGTGTTCTTTGAAGACCCTTCTGATGAGACTTGTTTGACAGAATCAGGCACCTGGATATTGTTCTTCTCAAGAAGATGTGACAGGTGATCAATTTGTTTCTTCAAGCACTTATGTTCATCATGACCAAGTTTCTTGCAATAAGAACACTGAATTTTCTCCTTCTTAGGCTTGTCACCTTTTGAAGAAGAGGCATTATTCATTGCTTTAGAAGCAATTGATGTTTGTTCTTGCTTCTTTTCTTCTTGGTTCTTTTGTTTCTTCTCTTTCTTAGCAACCCCCTTCTGATCTTTAGTGCCCTGATTTGCAGTCAAGGCATGAGATTTAGAGGGCTTGATTGTACCCATTTGAACCAATTTGTCTTGCTCCTTAGTGAGTTCATTAGCAAAATCATCTAAAGAAGGCATCTTATATGTGGTTCCCAAAGCACTTTTTGTGGCATAGAATGTAGAAACAAACACAGAGTAGTTAGGACCAAGTTTGGAAAGAATGCTAAGAATCAACTGACTATCTTTCTTCTCTATCCCACACTGTTTCAAATGCAATCTTAAAGCCTTTAGTTTTGTGAAGAAATCCTGAATTGTATCAAAATTACATGGATTTAACCCTATCAACTCATTCTCCAATAAATGTCCTCTTAGTTCATCTTGTGCACCAAAGAGTTTTTCTAAAGTAGTCCACACATCATTTGGTGTTGTAGAAGACTCAATATGAAAAAGTAAATCTGGAGATACAAACATACATAGAGTTCCAAAAGCTTCATCAAATTTGTTAAACCATTTAGGCTTTTCTGCAATTAAAGATGGTTCAGTTTCAAGACCCATAGTTACTCTAAACAACCGTAACTTCTTAAGTTGTATAGTCATTTTGGACTTCCACTCATAGTAGTTGTAAGGTGTGAGTACAGGTACTGTTAATTGATCCATTTTAATGAAGAAAGAAAGATTGTTGTTGTGCAGGAAAGAAAGCTCAATGAAGAAAGAACATGCACGAGACACACAATACACCCCCCCTTTTCCACTCAATCAAAGAACCCCCCCAAGAAAATTTGATTTGGCACTTTATATTTAGTGCGTTTACAATTACCATCAGCAAGAAATACTGAGTGGACTTGATCTCAATGCTATTACAGATCCTCAAAAGGAGAATATGTTGAAAATACAACTTGGGCACAATACCCAATAAAATAAACAATACCAATGCAAGCTACACAAAAAAACATTCACTTTCAAAAAAAGAATCACCTCGATCTGAGGTTTTATGCAAAAGTTATGCCTTT
>VDFB02047144.1:3579645-3590354 GCA_007258455.2 Sequoia sempervirens | reverse complement strand
TTTTTTAGTTCTAGTGATCGAAGGTTGAGAATATCTCATGACCCATACCATTATCAAGGAGTTGGAAATTACAATTTGAGGATGACAAGGAATTCATCCCTTTAGGAATGCACACAAAAATAGGTTTAAACTCATTATCCCAATTGTTGGTGTGAATATGGTATTTTACCTATCTAGTCCACTAGTGGGTCCTATTCACATGTTAAGTTTTCGTAGGTCCTAGGAATATTTCTAGAAATTTTAGTTGTCATTTAGATCTTATCTTATCTTTTGGAATTGAATTTGTGTCCCTTAGGTCATTTAATATTGTTGAGTTATGTGTCGATCATTGTTATAGGATTAAGACACATGTTATGATCGTTTCTATCTTATTATTCACCTTGTCTATGTAAGGAAATTTAGGAGCGCATCTTATGAAAACTCCATGCAGTAGTGCCTTCGGTAACTTTCATTTCGATTAGGTTACCTCAAATACACAAACAACTATGTCCAAATGCGGAACAGACGTAGTTCATTTCGTACATTGATCCATCAGAGAGAAACACATGTAAATTAAACAGCAAGCATTAACAGATTCTACTACATGAACTAGCAGACATGAAAGATGAAACAGAAAACCAGAACACAAAGATTTACGTAGGGAAAATCCTTTCAGATAAAAAACCCCACACTCCAAAGATTGAGCCATTATATTATTCAGCAACAAAAATGGTTACAATACAAATTCAAGCTCATAGCCTCTTTAGAGATTCATCTTTGTTCATTCTGGATACAACTGGTAACATACTATCCCGAAGAGATCAAACATGGCATTCATGATCAGGAGAGATTCTAGCAGCATAACTCTGCCTCTCTCACTCTCAGCCTCAGCCTCATGGCTTTGGCCTGTCAGCCAGCCACTCAGCCTTTTTCTATCGATCTCTCTCTAGCTCTCAGCTCTTCAGCATCCACCTCAGAACATCCAATGCATACCTTTATACATTCATTCTCTACAGGCTCTATAGAATATTCTTTTCCAACTGTCGGATCAGAACTCACAAGTCATCCAGCCCAGCATTCTCTGATGTTTCCACTTCCTCGTGCTTTAGTTTTCCAACTTCCACACAGAAACAGTTCAGCAAACAGTTCACTTCTGCTTTCTTGGATTGGTCCACATCACACCATGTCAGACAGCCTTCACTCGGTCAACATCGATCAACTTGTGTCGCATGTCGGTGAGACACTAGAAGTGTCTCCCCGATGCCACAAGACCTGATTACATGTTGTCGCCAAGAGTCATCTCCATCGGCAAGAGGTTCTACTGATATCCATAAGTCATACCGATTTCAACATTTTCATCGGCGAGACACTCGCCATTTGATGAGACATCACACCGAGCTCATAAGTCATTCCGAAGTGTTCCTTAGTCGCCAAGACTTTAGTCATTCACTGAGAGATCATATCGAGTCTTCAAGTCATGTCGAAACCCATTGTATTATTATCGGCGTCCATTTATCGGCAAGAGTCACCTTATCGGCATGATCGGCGAGACCTCTCACCGACCTCTAGTTGAAATCAACCACCAACGCTATCACCAAGACATTCAATTGTCGCTAAGAAGTTTCACCAAGGTCTTCAAGTCACATAGACGTGAATGTTCTCATCGACAAAACTATCATCTTTCACCGAGACCTCACACTGAGCTTCATGTTATACCAAACACTGACCAGTCGCCAAGAGTCATAGCGACAACAGAATTCCCATCGGCAAGACAATTGCTCTTCGCCAAGATATCACCCCGCAGGTTCCAAGTCACCCTGATTCAAACTTGTCGGCCAGACTTACTGCTTTCACCAAGACTTCATACCGAAGCCTTAAAGTCATATCAATGTGTTCCACTGTCAACGAGAGAATCAACCTTCGGCAAGACTTCTTACCGAGGCTTCCATGTTATCCCAAAACAACTATTCGCCAAAAGTCACACCTAACTGATGACCCCACATGTTGTCGGCGAGACTTCCGATATTCGATGAGACATCATATCGAAACAATACGTTACACCGATCTATCTTTCGCCGAGAGTCATAGCGAACTCGAAGACCATACAATCGGCAAAACATTCATATCGATAAGACCACATACCGATCATGCAAGAGTTTCCCCAAAAGCTCCAACAATGTCACCGAGACATGTTACTTTCGGTAAGACTTCTCACCGAGACCCTTGAGTTAGCCCGAGTGTATACCGTCGGTGAGACATTCCTCAGTCGCCAAGAGATCTTCCTGAGAGTTCAAGTCACCCTGAACCTACTTATTAGTGAGACTTCTCCCAGTCGCCATGACTTCCTGCCGAATCCATTTGTTATCTCGAAAACTCTAAGTCACCATGAGTCTCCTCGAAGCCCGATAACAAACCCTTATATCGCTAAGACATTCCACTCGGTAGGAGATTACAACGAAGGCCACAAGACACAACGATAGGCTTCTTCGGCAAGACAAAAGCATTGTCTTGGTGACATGAGCAAAACACAAGGTAAACTGTCAGTCAGCCAAACAACAGAAATGTCACAACGACTAAGCTTTCTCAGAGGTTTTTGCCTGTGAGATTGAGGCATATTTTCCAACAATCTCCCAATTGACAAAGATCACACAGGCACCTCTAAAGCAACTAGGAACTAAGAACACACTAGCTCCACTAGTTCAAACCCTGCAAAACTCAAGACACCCAATCAACATGATTCCACAAATAACAGTCCATTAGACAATCTGTAACAAAGACCAAGAAACCAACTGCAACTCACTGACCAACAAAACTACCGATCACAGCTCTCCAGGAAACCACATAGATCTCAACATGCTCTCATGTTCCATCAAGAATTCTGCTCCAACATCCAAGATGTCCACCATTCAAGCAACAATCATGTCATCTTCCACTTGTGGAAGAAAGATACATCGCCAAGGTGCATAAGCACCATTCCAATGAACAAAAGCAAAGAATCCCAGTGATATGACCACCAAGATACTGCTACCACTTCACTGTGCTCAAATGCTATACAGAAGTAATATCAACTTCAAAGCTTCAAACAGAACACAACAGTGAAGTCACTATCCAGAAACAAGAAACTAAACATCAGTTAGAACAACAATCAAACTGACTGCTTCCATCCAACTGATAACCCACACGACTGAAAATAGCACCCACAGCTCGTGCTATACCATCCAATCTCACATACCTTAAAGGTATCACCATTAGTAAACTTCTACCAATCCATTAACATCAAATACAAGTTCCAATGTCAACCAGTCGAAGAAAACAAGACACATACAAGAACTCCCACTGCCAGAGTAATCCAGATCTGAAAGATCAAAGGCATCAACAAGTCTACCAATACCAGCACATAGAACATGTAACACTATAGTACCAAGGAAATATCCATGATGGCATGAAAAACCTACAACAAACTGCTACAAGAAACATTTCTCTCATCACAAACCTTCAAGGCCACAGAGAGAAACATTGCCCATCATCTTCCTATAGAACATCCTCCTACATACACTTCTAATAGAAAGTTATGCTAGGAATGATCTTCTTCACATCCCAAAAGAAAACCTTAACAACATCCATCCATTCAATCACCAAGATCAAACCAACTTTAAAAACATGGATGTAAACCTCTCAAAGAAGATCAAGCTAAAACATTTCCCATTTCAGGAAATTAGCCCATACATCATCTCCTACCAATTCTCATTAGTAAATGACATAACACAAAAGCTCAAGGAGATAATACAGCCTGTACAACTTCCACTATGAATCCTCCAGAACCAAATGTTAAACAGTAATTCAAGATCCATATCATGAAAATGAACTTAAATACATCTGAAAGATATAATGAGCCAAATACCTCTCAGATAAACTGTCGAGTAGACCAAGACTAATCCAAGAGCAATCTCCTCACAGGTCTCTTATTGAACTCACATTCAACCAAGGTGTAGGCTTCTCAAACTTTTTGCTGAAAAACTTTAACAAGAGTAACAAGCAGCAATACATCTCTCATAAGAGAAAAACAGCATCACCTTATTCTTCATGTATCCATGAGTACTAGCAACCGATCATCTCATGCTAAACTTCATCTGCATTACTGCACTATCATGAAGTATCAAGCAAGTAATCAAAAGCACCCAATACACAAAGACTTACCAGACCACTATCAAAGCTCCAATCATCTGAATCAGGAACTTATCATGACACCATGATCTACACATCCCCATAGGAGATACCATGCTTCAAGTGACTCCACCATTGTCTCAAGTACAATGCACAATGCCAAAACTCCAGTGCACAAACAAGAGTATACCATGACATAAAGCAAATAAACTCAAAACAACATCACCTGTCAAGCACCACCAACACCTCATCCAAAGACTCCATGCATCCTCCATGGTTCCAAGATGTTGCACATCTTCAAATAATGTCCATGCAAAAGCAAAAAACATAAGAACCCTTCTACAACACTACAGAAGACCGTTCACCACCATGTGATGAATTCACATCACTACTAGAGCTCCCACTAAAATGTGATATCCGAGCTCTCCAAGCATCATGACCACCTGCTACAGGTTCCCATAACTGACTATTCAGGTACTCAAGAATATCCATCCTCTCATCTCACAACAATCACACCAATGCATAAGTGACCACAGACAAGGCCAGCTAACAAATCTGCACCACCAATGAATCAACCTCGTGGATAAAGATAGTCCACATCCAAGTTATCTCACTGCAGCCAATGGGTAGCTAATCCACCAACCGCATAACTCGTAGATCACAAACATCGAACATGCAAACCAGCTATCACATTGAAAACTGCAACACTGAGATATCAAAGAGAATAACCATGTAGACAACATGATCAAACATCAAATCATGCCAGATCTGATTTGCCAATCATGTCCACAAAGAGCACCATAGTCAACGACCCCACAAGCATTGCCACAAGAATGTTGAGTGACAAAACACTTACCAACACTCCCATGCAGAGGAAGAGTCATACCTCCTCAAAACCATGCACCAAGCATGCATGCAAACCTACAACTATCTCATCCAGTAACACCCCAAAAGACCAGTGTCTAGACAATAGCTTAACAGCAACTCCACATGATCACAAGTTTTTCTTAATCATGTAAAACATGCATCCAAGAAAGAGAGAAATGCTATTTCAGAAGCTTGCAAATCATCTGTTAGTGTAGGTTTTTTATTCCTTATTATAAGGTTTTTCCTACACATTTATTTAAGCTTGCTTAGGTTAATAAAGCATGTTTAATTAGGTGAGGATTATGAGGTGTCACCTTCCTACATGTTAGCATCCATTATCTATCTTGGGAAGATACTTTGTTATCTTTAATCCGATAGATGGTTGCTCCTCATTGGTCGGTGTTGCCACCTCTTCCCTCTCTCTAATCTATATAAGCATGCTACCTAGCTTGTATTTTCATATTCGATATTGGAGATAGTTATCTGATGCTATTTTTCCATTCAAGCATTTCACATCAATCTCTTGGTATCGTTGTTATGTTGTTTCAATTATTTTTGCATTTACAATATATGTTTCTAACTCTTTCAATTGATTCTGGGTTATAATCTGTTTTACAGATTTTAACATGGTATCAGAGCAAGTTTTGTAAGGTTAGATTCTTTGTAGAGATCTTGTAAAATCCTGTATTCTCTTCTCTTGCATTATTTTTGAAGATCTGGAGAATCATAAAGGATTTATGAAGATTCAAAAATCTTGTTTCTATCAATCGGCTTGCATATTTTGTGTTTCAATCAGTATTGCAGGTTGCAGCATGCCTTTGCTTATCTTAGGTAGCTGATACATCCTTTGCATGCCATTTTTTGGTTGCTGGAGTCATTTTTTGTTGCTAAAGGTGACTGATTTACATTAGATCTACATCTTTTGTACCTAATCAGGAAAAACGCCTTCTGGGTTTTGTTCGCCGCATCAAAAAACCATCTGGGTATCTTTTATTTTTTGCATGCAGCTTATATATTTTGCAGAATCGAGCTCAGAAAGCTTCAGCCGTACCCCTCTCTGTTGGCAGTTTCAGATTTGAAGACAATTTTCAAAAGCTCCGTTCTTGCTCATACGGACTCCTTTCGTGCTCTATGCAATAGTGCAGGTGTTTTTTGATTTGGATGCAGAGATTTTTCAGAAATTACAGATTCTCAGTCGTGACACTACACAGTCCTCATTTTGGAAACTTCGAAAAGGCATAACTTTTGCATAAAACCTCAGATCGAGGTGATTCTTTTTTTGAAAGTGAATTTTTTTTTGTGTAGCTTGCAGTGGTGTTGTTTATTTTATTGGGTATTGTGCCCAAGTTATATTTTCAGCATATGCTCCTTTTGAGGATCTGTAATAGCATTGAGATCAAGTCCACTCAGTATTTCTTGCTGATGGTAATTGTAAACGCACTAAATATAAAGTGCCAAATCAAATTTTCTTGGGGGGGTTCTTTGATTGAGTGGAAAAGGGGGGGTGTATTGTGTGTCTCGTGCATGTTCTTTCTTCATTGAGCTTTCTTTCCTGCACAACAACAATCTTTCTTTCTTCATTAAAATGGATCAATTAACAGTACCTGTACTCACACCTTACAACTACTATGAGTGGAAGTCCAAAATGACTATACAACTTAAGAAGTTACGGTTGTTTAGAGTAACTATGGGTCTTGAAACTGAACCATCTTTAATTGCAGAAAAGCCTAAATGGTTTAACAAATTTGATGAAGCTTTTGGAACTCTATGTATGTTTGTATCTCCAGATTTACTTTTTCATATTGAGTCTTCTACAACACCAAATGATGTGTGGACTACTTTAGAAAAACTCTTTGGTGCACAAGATGAACTAAGAGGACATTTATTGGAGAATGAGTTGATAGGGTTAAATCCATGTAATTTTGATACAATTCAGGATTTCTTCACAAAACTAAAGGCTTTAAGATTGCATTTGAAACAGTGTGGGATAGAGAAGAAAGATAGTCAGTTGATTCTTAGCATTCTTTCCAAACTTGGTCCTAACTACTCTGTGTTTGTTTCTACATTCTATGCCACAAAAAGTGCTTTGGGAACCACATATAAGATGCCTTCTTTAGATGATTTTGCTAATGAACTCACTAAGGAGCAAGACAAATTGGTTCAAATGGGTACAATCAAGCCCTCTAAATCTCATGCCTTGACTGCAAATCAGGGCACTAAAGATCAGAAGGGGGTTGCTAAGAAAGAGAAGAAACAAAAGAACCAAGAAGAAAAGAAGCAAGAACAAACATCAATTACTTCTAAAGCAATGAATAATGCCTCTTCTTCAAAAGGTGACAAGCCTAAGAAGGAGAAAATTCAGTGTTCTTATTGCAAGAAACTTGGTCATGATGAACATAAGTGCTTGAAGAAACAAATTGATCACCTGTCACATCTTCTTGAGAAGAACAATATCCAGGTGCCTGATTCTGTCAAACAAGTCTCATCAGAAGGGTCTTCAAAGAACACAGAAAAGAGTAAGGGGAAAGGAAAGGGCAAGGCCTTAGTTGCAAGAGCTTCTCAACCAGATTTTTGGGTAATTGACTCAGGTGCTTCTCACCACATGGCCAATAGAAAGGAAAGCTTCTCATCCTTGGAGTCATGTTCTGTGCCTGATATTCTTATGGGTAATGATACACCAGAAGAAGTTCTTGGGAGAGGGTCTGTTGACGTTGGTGATGGGACATTCCATGATGTTCTTTGTGTGCCTTCTTTTTCAACTAATCTCCTATCTGTCTACCAGATCACCCATACAGGTTCTGGCAAGAGAGTTGAATTTACACCTGATTCTGTGGTTATTAGTGATCTGCACAATGGGTCTACAGTTGCTATAGGAAAAGTTGATAACCATTCTCGGCTCTATCACTTTTCTCATTTTGTTCCTGATTCTCCTTCACTGGAATTGCTTACTCACTCAGATGAGGTGAGTCGTTTGTGGCATCAGCGGTTTGGGCACTTGAATTACCGCTACTTGCAACAGCTCAGTCAGCATGACATGGTTACAGGGTTGCCTTCTATTCGATTCTCTGATGGAGTTTGTCAAGGTTGCATTCTTGGCAAGCATCCTGAAGAAAAAATTGACAAAGGCAAAGCATGGAGAGCCACACAGCTCTTGGAGTTAGTACACAGTGATTTGGCTGGTCCATTTCAGCATCCTTCATTCAGTAGAGCTAGATATGTATTGACCTTCATTGACGATCTTTCCCGATACACCTTTGTATATTTTCTCAAACAAAAGTCTGAAGTATTTGAGTCTTTTCAGGAATTTAAAGCTTTTGCAGAGAAACAATCTGGGAAGGTTGTCAAGGTTCTGCGCACTGATAATGGCGGGGAATATGTCAACCAAAGGTTTGAGCAGTTTTGTGCCTCAGAGGGTATTAATCTTCAGCACACAGTTCCCTATAGTCCACAACAAAATGGAGTTGCAGAACGAAAGAATCGGTCATTGAAGGAAATGGCCAATTGCATGATCCACTCCAAATCATTGGCACCTCAGTATTGGGCAGAGGCCATCAACTGTGCATGTTATATCCAGAACCGGGTTCCTCACCGAGCTGTGAAGGGGGTAACTCCTTTTCAAGCTTGGACCGGTCGAAAACCCACAGTCAAGCACTTCCGAGTGTTTGGGTCTCCTGCATGGGCCCACATTCCAGCAGAGAAACGCAAGGCAATGGATCCGCAGAGTAGGCCTTGCATATTTGTTGGCTATCCAGATAGTGTCAAAGGCTATAGGTTACTCCACCCTACCACACATGAGCTCTTCATTGAGAGGAGTGTTCAGTTTGAGGAAGATACTTCTTCTACCACTTCTCCATCCTTCATTCCCATGGAGACACTGCGACTTCATGATGATAGTTCTTTTGAGGATCTTAATCCTCCTGAGGAGTCTTCTTCCTCCACTTTAGATGGTGATGATGAGGGTTCATCTTCCTCCTCTCTTAGTCATCATTCAGAGGATGATGATTCTCCTCCAAATTCTCCTACCACTGGGCCTCTTTGGGCTCGTCAGACTTTGGAGTCAGCAGGTGATTGGGTTGGTGATCCTTCAGATGCGAGACGAACAAGGTCACAGTTCGAGCAGGCTCCTCATCTCTTCTTTGCTTCAGCTTCTGATCCACAATTCTTTAGGGAAGCTTCTAGTGTCCTCAAGTGGGATGCTGCTATGTAGGAAGAGTTCAGTTCCTTGGAAAGGAACCATACTTGGGATTTAGTCCCACTTCCTAAGGGAAGAAAACTTGTTCGATGCAAGTGGGTCTATCGAACAAAATTTGCTGTAGATGGGTCAGTTGAAAAACATAAGGCTCGCTTGGTCGCAAAAGGATTCTCCCAAGTTCCTGGGATTGACTACTCTGAGACTTTTGCGCCGGTTGCCAAGATGACTTCAATCCGACTTGTCCTTGCCATTGCTGCAGCCCATCGCTGGGATGTTCATCAGATGGATGTGAAGAGTGCCTTTCTTCACGGTGACCTTCAGGAGGAGATATATATGGAGCAGCCACAAGGGTTCATCCAGGATCCTTCACTTGTTTTCCGACTTCGGAAGTCTCTCTATGGTCTTAAACAGGCCCCACGAGCCTGGTATGCCAAGATGGACTCCTTTCTTCTATCAGTTAGGTTCAATCGGTGCCATTCTGATCCGAATGTCTACATTTTGCAGCAGGATGATACTCTCACTTTCCTTGTTCTCTATGTTGATGACTTGCTGATTATAGGGAGTTCCTCATCCACCATCAAGGCAGTGAAAACTGCCCTTCATGATCATTTTCTGATGTCTGACTTGGGTCTTCTTCACTATTTCTTGGGCATTGAGATTACACAGTCTTCGGCTGGTATCTTTCTTTCTCAGCCCAAGTATGCTCTTGATATGCTCTCTCGATTTCGCATGGCTGATTGTAAGCCTGCACCAACTCCATTTCTATCAGGGGTTAAACTTGAGGCTTGTTGTTCTTCACCTTTGGTAGATGCTACCTTGTATCGCCAATTGGTTGGGAGTCTCATATACTTGACTCACACACGGCCTGATATTTCTTATGCAGTGGGCCTAGTCTCCAGGTTCATGCAAGAGCCACATGAGTTGCATTGGAAAGCAGCTAAGCGGATTCTTCACTATGTACAAGGCACTCACAGTTATGGGATTCATTTTGCAGCAGGCGTGGATATTGACTTGGTGGGATACACAGATTCAGATTGGGCAGGTGATTCTCAGGGTCACAAGTCTACTTCAGGGTATTGCTTCTCTCTTGGTTCTGGTCCGATTTCTTGGTCGAGCAAGAAGCAGTCTGCTATTGCTCTTTCATCTACAGAGGCTGAGTATCGAGGAGCAGTTAATGCTGCTACTGAGGCCATTTGGCTTCAACACATTCTCACTGAGTTTGGCATTTCCTTTCGAAAGCCTACAATCATCTTTTGTGACAACCAGAGTGCTATTCAGATTTCTCGCAATCTGGTCCATCATCAGCGGACCAAACACATTGAGATTCACATGCACTACATTCAAGAGTTGATTCATGAGCAGGTTCTTGATCTTCAGTATTGTTCAACATCAGATCAGACAGCGGACATCTTCACCAAACCCTTCACTAAGAGCAAGTTCATTCATTTGCGAGCTTTGCTTGGGGTGCGGCAGGCATCCTCCTTTTAGGGGGCTTCTTAGCTCCTTT